>CAKNWT010092179.1:0-11217 GCA_932066315.1 Andricus coriarius | reverse complement strand
CAGGAGATACGGCCCCTGGCTTTGGCGCACCGTACAGAAGCTACGCCCTCTGTCTTCTGTCTAGAGCATCGCTTCAGGAAATATGGCCTCTGGCTCAGTACAGGAACTACGCCCCCTGTCTTCTGTTCAGCGCATCGCTTCAGGAGATACGGCCCCTGGTTCAGTACAGAGACTTCCGTCTCGTGTTCTTTTTCCTCTCTTTACACAGATGTAAGCCGACTCAGGACGCCGCCGCGCACTAGGCGTCGTGCTGCGCAAAGCTGCCCGGAAGATCCTTGACCGGCCCTGCGAGGAATGGACCGACGGCCTGGCACTAAGCAGCCTCGAGATGGTGGATGATTATTGGAGGGACTTCTCAAGTAACCATGTGGAGCTGCTTCAATACCCGGAGACAGAGGACAGCGATTACTCCATCGACGACGAATACGCGGCGGCCGAGGACATTTACACCGCGCCAAGTGTCGTCTGTACGATGTGCAGGCACGCCGCGTGACCGGCGCCGCCTCCATCGGAGCTTCAGCTTCAGTTTCCCGCACCAGGGGATCAGCCAGATTGCCGAGGATTGAGCTACCTCAGTTCAGCGGTCGACGACAAGACTGGGAGTCCTTCCGGGACCTCTTTCACGCACCCCGATCACCGGACCGAACTACGCTATCTCCACCTCAAGGCCATCTTTAACATAAAAGCTCTGAAGGAAAAGTCAGCAGCAGCAACCCAGAGGCTCCTGGACGAGCTGGAACGACACCGCAGTCAACTCGCATCTCTCGGCCGTCCAGTCACTCAATGGGACGAATGGTTCGTCACAGCGGCGAGCCTCAACATGGACTCCAGCACAAGGCGTGGTTGAGAGCAGATTAGACGAGCTGAGAAGACCACATCATCGGCCGCGAGGGGCTTCCGGACATACGACCAGCTCACCACCTACCTTCAACAGCAGTGTCTGATGGTGCAGTCGATTACCACAGGCCGCGCCTCCACAGTCACGGATCTCCATCGAGCTCAAGGCAACTCCCGTGCCTTCAGGAGCTTCGTGACGACCGCCGCTGCAACAGGTCCCTGCCCCGCTTGCACAGAAGAACACTACCTTGCCCGCTGCGATTCATTCAGAGGCCTTAACACGTCAGATCGCAAGAACCTGGTCATCAGCCACACGCTCTGCTTCAATTGCCTGAGGGAAAATCACAGCGCAAGGAACTGCGCATCGTCGTCATCGTGCAGAACGTGTGGCGGGTAGCACCACACGCTGGTTTATGAGGGAAAGCGTGCTGGAACAGGCCTGTTCGCCGCCATCCCTGCGAAGCGGCCCCGACACCAGATCACAACGGCCACCACCACGGCTCCTCCCACCGATGACAGTTCGTTGCCGCAATGGTCCAAATGCGGCGAAAACAGGCAGATACAGACATGACTAACCGTCCTGCCAACGGCCTTGGTCACCCTCTGGGACGGATGACGCCGAAGAGAGAAGGTTTGGGCCCTGCTGGACCCATGCTCAGAGGCCACTCTCGTCAACATGGACATCGCCAAACGGCTAAGCGGTGGTCTCGAGCGAACCAACATCCGACAGATCCGGGTCCGACTACAGTACATCCACCTCCAGCCGATCCTCTGGAGCTCCGAAATCCCAGCAGCTCACTACGGCTCGTTCTGGTCACGGTGGTGGCCAAACTCGACTAGGACACGCGCGTGCCTGAGCCCTGGGCCCGCGAGTGGCTCGATTTCCAGGAGACGATGAAGGAAGTGGACAAGATCATCATCCCACGCTGGATTCGACAGCACCAATCAGGACGGATGGAGCTGCATGCCTTCGCGGATGCGAGCCGTCGCGCAATAGCCGCAGCACTGTACTCCAGAACCACCGACCACGACGCAGGGAATGCTATGATGTTTCTCCTCTAGAAAAGACCAAGTTGTTGCCCATTAGAAGCATCTTCCCGCCTAGAGGGCCACTGCCCGGATGAAAATCCCGCGACTTAAGCTGAGAGCCGCTCTTCTGGCAGCCAAGCTTAAACACTTCGGAGCCGCAAACTTGGACATCCCCCTGGCCGATGGTGATCGATAGTGCTGCTTTGGCTTCACTTCGATGCCCCGACCAACCAAAGAGAACCCGGCTGATATCACCACCAGAGGCACTGTCATCTCAGGCCTCTCCCAATCCAGCCTATGGTGGGACGGACCCGTCTGGTTGAAGGAAGACAACGACGCCTTGCACACTTACGACTGGACACCGTCGAGTTCTACACCCAAACCACCCACCGAGCCAACCAATCTGAGATACGCTGTCGTCCAGGCGGCGCCATCCGACGAGCATCCAGCCGACAAATTCTCGAGCCTGAACGGACTCCTTAGAGGCATCGCGCGTGTCAGACGAGGACTTCGCCAATGGATAGATCCACGCGCAACTCCAGCGGGTTCAGCCAATCCACCGTGACAGCGCGCTGAGAGGACTTGCGCCCATTATCGACGACACCGGCGATGAGAAGGACCCGATCATCGTGGACAGACGCAGCCACCTTGCTCGGCTTATCATCGACTGGCCCATTCGATATCCTTGCAACAAAGAGCCGTGGAGTGAGGACTTCTGTGGTGGCTTTTGCTCCAGTGCTTGTTTTCTGGGTGCAGGGAACTTTTAATCTTTACTCTGTATTTGTATTTTTGTAATTAAATTTATTAGAGTAAATAAACAATGTTGTCATCTGACAAAGTTTTCTAATAAACAAGGTCCTTACTGATTCATTGACAGTCGATTTCCTAACAAAAAATCACATCCATTTGTTTATAAGTATTCAAATTGTGAATATGTTTATAACCTTTTTTATATAATTGTTTATAGAATAATCAATTACTATTCATTGATAAAGTATCACTAGCAAAGGATTTTTTCAAGTAATTTAAAATTAATTCCGTTGAAAAAACGAAATCTTTTGGTTGCAAATTGACGAAAATCTGTATTTATTAATCAAATTTATCTAAACAATTATTATCAGGTATTAAAAAATTGTATATAATAATTATTATCATCAATTACATTATCAGTATTGTTAAACGAAAGAAGTGTTTAGCGATGTGTTTAGCGCCTAAAATGGCTAAGATATACATTTGTTTATTAAATTTGTATATAACATTAATAATTACTTTGGATTTTTGTAAATGGTAACTAAACATTTCTTTTATATACAACCCGCAAAAAGAATTAAAAAGAGAGATTTAAAGTATTTTTAATCTTCAAGTAGCATTGTCATTCTTTCATTTTCATATAAACGTTGAAAAAAATTAATGTCAATTTAATTGCGTAAATAACCTGCTGAATATTATTTGTATAAAGTGTTTCTACTAATTTAGTGATTTTCTACCTAAATACAAGTAGTTGCAAAAAAAATCGTTTATATAAAAAATGTCAACTTTGATGTTAAATAAAAAATTAATTACAAAGGTAAAAAATGGCCACCACAAATCTCTTTGAAATGTAGTTGACTTTCTTAAATAAAAAAGCTCATATCGGCTCAAAATTGTAAGCTCTAGAATAATTTATCCAGAAAAACTTGCTCCACCCCACTGTGTGTCACGGCGTTCTTGAGTCAAAGGTGGCGATATTTTTTTATAAATTAGAAAAATGTCGATAGTTCACAGCAAGATGTGTACGCTGCTTATATTATATTCCATAACTTCATATATACGTTGAATCACAATTTTTAGGAGACCTTTCTACGTTTGATACTTTCCAATTGAGATATAATTCCAAAAAAAGTCCTCGACAACTTAAATATCAAAATAATATCCTTGCTCCATATTGAATACTAAGCTGTTCGAAGGGTCAGGAAGGACGGTGAGTACCTGAATGACCAACCCCACTTCAGGCAGATCGAGGTTTCGTCCCCATAGAACCATAGAAGCTTCATCTATAAATTACAATGTGAAGTATAGTTAATGTTTACATGATCATTATGTCAGCCCTGGAAAATCCCTTCGGCAAGCATTGCGCCTATAAATCAAGGGATATCTTGCAGTCATCGTTGCCTTGTCAGAGAAGCTTCTCAAACATGGAAAAACTGTGTCAAAAAAAGAGACATGAAAGACACTGAATTTCTCGTGTTAGGTAAACCGAGTAAACCCGAAAAGACCAGCCAAAGAAAATAAGAGAACGGACGTTCCGAGCCACCGAACACTTGTAACGATTAATCAGCTTCGGAAGGGTGGCCCCGAGAGGTTGTCGTCATTGCCAGGCGATGTCATGTGGTGACATCATACTATACTTTATAGCCTGTCGTGTTACATTTTGCGGCTCACTGTAATTCGCGTATTCGACTGCGGTCGTAATTCTACGCCAATCCTAATCCGATTTGAAAGCTTTAGTTTCACAATGTTGGAAATTCGATATTGAAATTTGGTCGAATATATTCTGAATTTCTTTGAAAGTGTACATTTTTTCCGCAATTCGGATCAGCAATGGTAAAATTTAAATTAATTTTACCACGGCACAGAAAAAGTGCGTTTGTGCAAATTTTACGCTCTGATTAATGAAGAACGATCAAACCAAGATTCAATAGCATGTAAAATTCCCTTAAAAAATAATGGATTGCACTATCACCCCCTTCATCGAACTACAATTTTTCTATACGTAATACATTGTTGAACAATCTGTTGTTTGAAATAAGGGCTAACGCATAAATCAATTGCAAGAAACAATCATATTTCATTACTCATTCCTGACACTGTAAAAAATCTTTGATTGTCTTTACAATCCATTATAATTTTACGCGCAGTATAATTTACAAATATCGCAGAGAAATTGACGATCTAGTCCTATTTCCAAATTCTAGTCCGGTGATCGAAATTAGTCAATTCACATGACACATGATATATTTATGTAATACCTGAAACTAGCCCTGAAATAATACTTTGTTTTTACAGTGAAATAACATAATTTTAGTTAAGTCGAAGTTTATAGCGAAGTTTCACAGACGGGTAGTATTCTTACTTCTTGGCATGCTGAGAAATTACGAGCCAAACGTACACCTAAATCGACAATCCGTTGAAAAACTGATAGAAAGAGCTGATATTGCTCTAATAGCGATAGGTTGTATGTGAATAAAAAATAATTGAAGTTTGTTCCATATCTATTTACAGATTCGTCTATAAAAATGTTTTACATGTAAATAATGCATTAATAAATACGTTGGCACAAGTTATTACGTATTTTTTAGGTTTTATGATGGATCCGGGTTATAATGTAAATATTAGATTTTAAAATATTGGATATAGATTTTAATGTCTCAGATTATAACATTCTACCATTTAAAATATTATCCAACAATATATATTTCCTAATATCAAGAGATTGTAGTTTTAATGATCTAGATCGATGTCCCATAGTATCATAAATTTTTGAAGTAAATTACTTTTCTTGTTATTAAGCTACAAACATTGGCATATTAAGCATACGTGCTTTTCGTAGAGGCATCCCCACTACTCAAATGCAGGCTTGCGAACTCTGCTACGATCGTCCGGCCTGCAAAATTCCGCTTTGACGCATTAGGTCCCTTTCTTCACGGACGGTCACATATAAAGACCATATATGATTCATATACGATTGAGTAATAATTACAGTGGAATACGACAAGTTGAATAATGAGGCGTTTGGACTGCATATGGAGGTTTATTTCCTTCAATAACCCAAGTGGCGCCGTTCTCACCTTTCTCAATCAGTTCTACTATAGCCTCCGCAACAGTCTCTGCGCTAAATAAAAAATACAAATAGTTAAATGGAGACTCACAGAAAATTGTGAAAATTCAAAATATAATTTTATGTATTTTACTTACGGCTGTGTAGGATACTTTGGTAGAGCTTTGTTAACCCTTTCCTCGTAACTAAATCTAAGCATTTCGTCTGAATTTCGAAAACTAAACTTGTGCTCGTGAACCCTGGGCATATTGTCAATATGCGTACACCCGTATTTTCGTAGAAGCCCTGTAAGTAAATAAATATTTTCTATGACTTTAATACAACCAAGTACCTCCTATTCTAATGGCCTTGAATTCAAAACGATCAATTACACAGCTCCACAAAAAAAAAGTTTTCCACCCCAGAAACCAGAATAGGCTTACCCTACGTTTTTGGGGTCGCTGAATCCGAATCCGGGGTCCGTTTGGCTCCATCACGTCAGATTTCGTCCCTAACCTCAAAAAACATGAAAATCGCTGTTTTCAGGTGAAACATGATTCGTACCTATGAAAAGTCTATGACGTCACGCTTCGTCCCTAACCTCAAAAAAAGACGGTGCATTGGTAATTTTATGTAAAACATGTATTTTTTCAATGCAAAGTGGTCATAGCCTATGTTTTCGAGGCTGCTGATAACGAATTCGGAGTTTTTGTGGTTCTATGACATCACACTTTGTCCCTAACCTACAAAAAAACCAGTTTATTATTAATTTTATGTAAAACATGTATTTTTTCAACGCAAAGTGGTCATATCCTATGTTTTCGAGGTCGCTGAGTACGAATTCGGAGCCCTTGTTTTTCTATGACATCACATTTCACACCTAACATAAGAAAACGGCAAATTAGTGATCTTATGTGAAACATGTATTTTTCCAATGCAAAGTGGCCATATCATATGTTTTCTAGGTTCCTGAGTACAAATCCTGAGTCCGTTCGGTACCACTGTCCCAGACTTTAAACTTTGATGCGTAACTTCGGAAAAACTCTTAACCCAACAGACCAGAATCGCCACTCGTCCGCATCCTCGTTCAGCGAAAATTTAAAGCTAGTCGAAAATCAGTTGATGCTGTTGACAGCATTGTCCAGATAACAATCATGCATGCATTTTTTTATTTTCTCTCAGTGTGATCTTGTTGCTTGAACGAGTGACGAAATCCTTTTACTCCGGCAGATTTCGTGGACGATGACGACTTCCCTGAAAGGGGATGTGTAGAATGAATCGTATCACTATCTGTTGGAGTAAAGAAGCCAGTAGGAGCGTACTGCCTTGTAGGGGGACATTAGGGTGTGAGAATGAAACCGTAGTACTCATACTTAGCCCTGGGGAGGTATGAGGGTTATCACCCCCAGGACGGAAGACTCACCTGCGATCGACCGTTGACAATTCTCTCAACGGCATCAACTGATTTTCGACTAGCTTTCAATTAACGCTGGACGAGGATTCGGACGAGTGGCGAGTCTGGTCTGTTGGGTAAAGAGTTTTTCCGAAGTTACTCATCAAAGTTTAAAGGTTGGGACCGTGGTACGGAACGGACACAGGATTTGTATTCAGGAACCTAGAAAACAGAGGATATGGCCACTTTGCATTGAAAAAATACAGTTTTCACATAAGATCACCAAAATTTACAGTTTTTTGTAGGTTAGGGACGAAATGTGATGTCATAGAAAAACAAGGACTCCGAATTCGTACTCAGCGACCTCGAAAACATAGGATATGACCACTTTGCATTGCCAAAATACATGTTTTACATAAAATTACCAATAAACTGTTTTTTTTTTTTAGTTTAGGGACAAAGTGTGACGTTATAGAACCACAACGAGTCCGAATTCGTAATCAGCAGCCTAAAAAACATAGGCTATGGCCACTTTGCATTGAAAAAATACATGTTTTACATAAAATTACCAATTCACCGTCTTTATTTGAGGTTAGGAACGAAGCGTGACATCATAGAACCACAATGACTCCGGATTCGTACTCAGCGACCTCGAAAACATAGGATATGACCACTTTTCATAGGTACGAATCATGTTTCATCTGAAAACTGCGATTTTCATGTTTTTTTAGGTTAGGGACGAAATCTGACGTGATGGAGCCAAACGGACCCCGGATTTGGATTCAGCAACCCCAAAAACGTAGGGTAAGCCTATTCTGGTTTCTGGGGTAGACAACTTTTTTTTTTGTGGAGCTGTGTTATTTTGAGGCTATTTTTGTCAAGCGACGTTCATTGGCTGCCTCGGCCTTGTATCGTTGCGCTTGCTCTAAGCAACTTTTTCAACTGCGCTTGTGCTGAAAAGCGCGGGTCGATTTGAAATCCATATGTACTACCAATAATAATACAGATAAATACACCCGATATTCAGTTTACTCACTCGCGGCTTAGCAATTCCTAAAACTGCTGGCCTACGCAGTTTCTTAGCTCAAGGGGAAAGAGAAGGTGCGACTCTGGCTTGGAAAACACCAGCAGGATAGGGAAAAAGACTCAGTACGCGGATACTCACATGCGGAGATTGCGCAATATTATGCATTTCAATTGAAAACGGTTCAGACGGCCCCGACTTGCGAAGTTGAAAAAGTCGCGGACCGTTAGCATGTCAGTGTTTTTCAAGTGTCTTGCAAGTGTTTTTGTTGACATACGACAATTTGACCAAAAAAACTCAATATAATATAATCAAAAAATGACTCGAATATTTCGTGGAATAATGAGTTTTCTGACATGACGTCGCGGACATGCTAGCATAGGTGGAAATGTCTAGAAGGTGAGAATGCCGTTCTTGACATAGAAGTGCAGACAACTTTTTGGCGAAAATATTCTAAACGTAAAAATAAGTAAGTTATAAAGGGCTGAATATTAATATTTTTAAAGTGTATCATGCTAGGATAGGTGGAAATGTCATCCGTCAGGAAAGTTACCACATGGGACTGCAACTGCATACGACTTTTTGGAAAAAATTCTAAACGTAAAAGTAAGTCATAAATATAGAAATCCTAATATTAGTCAAATGTAAACTGTATTTTCTCATTCATGTTCCATTCTGTTTTCGATTGATGACCTTTAAGTTTCACAAAATACAATGAACTTTACGAAATTTGAGGTTATCGTAACCGATTCTGATCAAATCGATCTGATACACTAACCTGAAATTTAGGATGTTTTATTTTATTTTCTGGTACTGAAAGGTCGTCAATCGACCAAAGAAAGGAACATGCCGGATAAAATACATTCTAGACCTTAGAAATATTACTATTCGTAAATTTATGACTTTTTTATACGTTTAGAATACTTTCTCGTAAAAGTTGTCGGCATTCCCAAGACGTCATGCTAGAATACTCCATTCAAGTCTTATCGCTCTTCGGGCCTCTTTTTTTACTTGGTCAGCCTTGGGACCGTGATGGGAGGTGACGAAACTACGCAATTTCGAATAAACGTGTATAGGGGATTTAGAATACGTAAACTTTCGAATAAGCGATCTTTAGAATAAGCGGAAGTTCACTGTACTACGGAAAACCCTGAAATTACATGGAGGTATGCATAGGAGACTCATGCAGAAATCCACACAAAGGAGAATAAAAAATTTTATCACAGGGACTAATTATATGTTGCCAACTTTATTTTAAATAGTTTTGAATAGGAGAAAGGTGTTCACAAAGAGCATGCAGATGTTCATTTTAAAATTAGCCAGAAAAGTTGGACACGTGGAAATGAAGTATAATCCTTCATGTGGTAAAAGCTAGAATGAAGAAATTGTTTTCATTAGTTAATTCAGAAATAATAAAAAATTATAAGATCGAAAGGAAGCTTTAACGGTCATTTATGTATTTGGACTCTGTGTACCTTCGAGTACTCACAAATAGTCATGCTAGTATATCAGTACACGCATATTGAACATTTTGTTTGAAGACAACTTGAATATGAATATATAATTTTTCCAAAAACAGTCGGTATAATCACATAGAAAAATCCTAAGTTGTTTTTTTATAACAAAACCGGATAAAAACACTGTCAACATTTGGCATCTACGCTAACTACTGCGTTCATAATTTCAATCATATTTAGGTATAACTCCTAATATAGGCGAGTGACCGATCGGCAAAACGTCGTCTGGAAATCAAAAAAGTGACTAACTCGGTATAACAGTGCCATTTTTATTTTAATTGGTAGTTCATGTCAAATGAAGAAAAAATACCAATTTGTAATGACCTCAGTCGCCGGCGTCATCCCGAGATGACGTCATCAATGTATTAATATGCCCCTATAATCGACTAAATGTTTAGGTTGTAGTTATGAGAACTCAGCATTTCTTTCGACTAAAAAATTATTAACTTTTATTAAGGACATTCAAAATAACATTTTAAATGTTTCAATAAGCAGATAACATAAAATTTGTTGATTGTGTATCAAAAGGAAGACAAATTTTGTCCATTTTTTTGACCAGGCATATTGATTATTGAACTTTGAGTGGCGATGGCCACTTTCTGGTACAGAAATTCCAAAAATATATTTCTATAAACTTTATAAAGTATTCTTTTCTGCGTAAAATGGGGCCGCACGGAAGTTATTTAGATGAAAATTACCATTTCGAGTACACCTTACATACAATACACTGTAAAAAATTAAAGGAATTTTCCCCACTTTTTAGTGGGGAAAAATCCACATTTTCATTGCGGAAAATCATTTTCCCTAAGCTTTGTGTGAATTTCCCCAAAAGTTCTTATAATTCATTAAAAAAGTGGGGAAAATTCCCTAAAATTTAGGAAATTAGATGATGCCTTCATTTGTTTATAAAAATCACATTTTTCATCTGATGTCAATGTACTGCTCCGAAATATCACTGTGGAAACACACATTTTTCATAAAATGTCAATGTACCCCGAGTAAAAATGATTCGTCTTGGCTAAGTCTTCATACAAGTCATAGCCAAGATATATCCACGACGTTTTCGTAAGTTTCGCCCCTGGCCGCGAGCGAGACTTCATTTTTGTCTTCAACTTGAAATTTTTCTTCTTCAAGCCGAGCTCAAGTACACCGACAACAAAAGGCTCCCAAGACCTCCGAGGTCCCAGTCTAGCTACCTGTTTCCTGGAAATAGCAGCCCTGCCGTTGGAGTCCATAGCTGAGAGAGGTCGGAGTATAATGGGCAATGAAATTCACAAAGGAAAACTTATGTAATTTTAACACTGGAGAATATTAAAGCCAAAAATTGATAATATAATTTTCTTTAGAAAAAATTCTGTCTTAAGACAAGTCTACCTCGACTTGTTTACAAAACCCGTCGTAAACCTCAGTCATAAAGTCGAGACTCACAACTTCAACTCCTACACTCTAAGAAATAGTCTATCAACAGTAAAATTACGTTCCTTTCAGAATGCGTCCTTTGAAATTAAGACGATTTCTTTTGTCCATTAATAGAATCGTTTCACTGTTCAAAGACTTATCCGTTCTTTGAACGAAATTAAAGCTTATTAAATGCGCAATGAGGAAAAATTATAGAAAAAAG
>CAKNWT010092178.1:0-13003 GCA_932066315.1 Andricus coriarius | reverse complement strand
TTTTTTTACGGCCACGTGGACCAAGCCCCAAGAAAAGACCAGGTTTTTTCGGGAAGTGTGCTATGTGGGTACTAGAGGTTTTAAATTAACAGGATGAATTTTCAACCAAAAATATAATGGTAAACTTTTCAAAACAAAAAAAAAGAAAAAATTGCAAAGTTTCTTCCCGGTTCCAAACTTGGGACAGGTTGATGGCCCCAAGCATGGGTCTAGCTTGAATTTTGCAATGGTTCGAGCTTGGGCCCAGATTGTGTCAAAGTTCCTCAAATGGATCACAGATGGAGCAGTATTCTCTTCGTTTACATATACCTTGCAAGTTTCATGCTTAAAACTTTACAAAGTGGCTAATTTGGTAAAAATTAAAATTCTTCAAGTTTCTTGAAAGGAAATTTGAGTGTTAGTTTGAGCCAAAATTTATTCATAAATTTTTTGCAAGTGAGTGATTGTAATTAGTGGTGATGATGGTGAATGATGATGGTCGAAGAAGAAAGTATAAGTCAGCATTGAAATTAAATTGATAAAATTGCCTAAAATAAAAAGAACTCTAAGAGTGCGGAGGGATCGAGCAATCGGCAGTATCCCATATTTACGCGGTGAAAGTGCCAGTAAGTACTCATATTAATTATAAATAATATTTTCACATTAAGACTACATGTGACCTATAACCTCAAACTGAAAAAACTTTTCAGTCAGATTATAAAGTATAAATATGTTGTTAATTTATGTCATGATGTTCATTTGTCAACTTTAAATTAAAAAAAAAATAATTTTGCTTAATTTCGACTTTTAATTAAGAAAATAAAAAATGGTTAGGAATCGGCAATAAACTAGGGTCAAGTCTGGACCAAGCTGGGCCATAAAGCCTCGAAATATAACCGGGCCCTGGCTAGATTTGATGCTTCATTCGAGTTTGGCCCAGGCTAGAGCACCAGGCTAGGCCCTAGTTTTGCCAAGCCTGCGCCCTTTTTGGGCCATGACCACATTTCTGTACAAGTAAGTTAATCTTTAAATTGTATCAAAGTTCTAAAACAAAACAAAAATATAGAGAATTTAATTAAAAGTATTCTCCTTCTAAAGGATTAAATAGCTTAAACTCATTATTCATTGCTGGATTAACGGCTATATATGAAATTCCATTTATATTCCGTATTTAGAATATGGGAGGGGAGTCAGTTCCGGCGTCACATGATATTTTGAGGAAGGATTCACCGAAATGTCACAAATTTTCATAAGCCAAATATTATTTAAAATAGCGTCACGTATTATGTGGATACTACATTTCTGGAATATATAATCAGTTAAAAATATACTCTGTGGGTATAAAACTTGCGTTGATCCGCCGTTATGTCTATCGAGTCTTCATTTTATCATTAAATATTTTGTTGACATAATATGAAAAATTAGCTCATTTCAGTAAGCAAGAAACCAAATCTGAGAATAACGCTATCTTGATATTCGCTAATAAATAATTTAAAGAAAAGGGCTTTTTACTACGGAAAGAGATCTCTTAAATGTTATACTCAGCTTTCCTTCCTTGATTCTGAAGACCTATTACATTTTATTGTTTTAGCAAACGAAGGTAATTATCTACAGTAGAAGACAAGAACAATACGTTGAATAGAATGAGACGATTGGTATTCCATTGCTTGAGACTCCTATAATTATTACAGATGTAATTGTACTCGCTAAGTTGATCTTTAGGAAGAATCTTCCACATTAGCAATGGAGCTTCTGTACAACAGCTTCTCCATTCGATTCAGCTTGGACTATATAATCAGTCTAAGTCAGGAAAAGGGTGAGGTGAATCAAGCTTTCACGACTTCAGACGCAAGAGCTTGCCATTGATTTTTCATCTTCGGACTCTTCTATGCATATAAAGCATGATAAAATACATGCAAATGGCTCCTGGCTATCTATGGAAGTATATTCAACGTAAATTTGTGTACGTTGGATCGCATGGGTATTTTTCCATAGATTTCTAATGCGTCCTCTTTAGAAAGAAGTATCCCTTTTGATATCCAAACGCAAAGTTTCTATTCGTCAGGTTTGACTGAATGAATTCATTATTTTTATTAAAAATTAAAAACCCGTTTTCAATAAAAAAATGCTATAGAAGCAAGCTTAGGGAAGTCCTGAAAGAGTGCGGAGTTAATGGATGGCTCCTAAAAGCAATACAAATTATATATGCAGGTAAAAAAGCGAGTGTGAGGGTAAATGGACAACTGAGTGACTGGCTCTATTAGACAAGGATGCGTTATGTCATCTTGGCTGTTTATTATACGTATTCATGGATAAGTGTCTTAAAATGGCCCTCTTCGGCAAAGAATGTGTGGATTTCAGGACAGTGAAGGTGTGAGGATTAGCGTTTGCAGATGATAAGGTGGTTATGGTAGAGTTGATTGAAGGCTTTCAAAGAATGTTGAACAGACTAAACACTAGCATGAAGAACATGGGCCTTGAAATTAACACGAATAAAACAAAAATTATGGTATTTGAAGGAAAAGTTTAAAAAACAGTATGCAACATTGCCATAGATCAAAAGAGCTTGGATGATAAGATGTATGGACGTAAAGGAAGCTAAATGACGAGTATCATTGGAGTAACAGACGCCTGAAACGAAAGACCTTGGATACTAATAGGATCGCGTAGAAAGGTTTGCTTGGTGAATGTTATTAGAGTCCAGATTGTAGATCTTACTATGACATTGTGAGCAAACTTGGGTATTTTTTCGTGATCTATGACGCATAATAACTTTGTAAAGCTCTTCGCCTGGGGTGATTGCTAGAGAGATGGATCAGCGACCACGGTTGGAGCAGTGTTGTGGAACGAACTGAGTGAGCCAATCTTACCCTGAATGGGGCAAAATGGCTCAATGGTACAATAATAAAAAAATAAAGCGGGGTCAGTCAGAAAATAATTATACTTAGGTTTACGGAAGCAGTAGTCCAGGCATCTCGTTGGAACAAATGCCTTTCTACCATTTTAACTGAGTGGAGCGCCTTTTTTTGTTGAAACGTTTCAATTAGTAATTTTCGTGCAAATTCAAGCAAGGTATCCTGCAACAAAATCAAGTTCGACAAAATTCTAAGAAGATCAAAAGAATAGAACCCTCTATCTCAAATGCATTCTTAAATATATTCTGATGTTTGCATTCGTACTTTGGAATTAGTTAATTTAAAAAAAATGTTCTGAATGTTAAATAAATTAAACGTAATTCCCAGTATTTCTAAAAAAAAATAATCTAGCACTGATAGGTCATGAGTTATGGAGCTCCCAAAGTTGACTATTTTCTATCCATTTTTCGGGGTAAATTACTGATGTCCTGTTCTTTACAAATAGCTCTTTTCAAATTTCTGAAAGCAAAAAAAAACTTACTTCTACTTGTCAGATCGAGCTCAAAGTCCTGTCAGATTTGCACATTAATTAGAGCTACAATTTGTTAAAATTTGAAGACCGTTTCTCTTTTGTCATTCAAGATATGGTGAACAAAAAACAAGTTGCAATTAATTTCCAACTGGGTGATAACTGTCAACTCTGGGAGGTCATAACTCAATATCTATCGTGGGACCACCAAAGGTAATAAAAAGTTTTTTTTTTGTAAAACTTTAATTTTCT
The DNA here is from genome assembly GCA_932066315.1 of Andricus coriarius. Lineage (NCBI taxonomy): Eukaryota > Metazoa > Arthropoda > Insecta > Hymenoptera > Cynipidae > Andricus > Andricus coriarius. Next base: position 9,388 of record CAKNWT010092178.1, on the reverse strand, counting down.
ATTTTGTTTAGAATCATTGAAAAATGTAATATACACTAAAAAAATTCAACGTTTTTTTGCTGTCGCACCCTCTTTTTTATTTCAAGTGTTAATCGTTTTGTTCTTCCTGCAAAAATGATAAATTACTTACTTAAACGCAATACATTTGACAATAAAATGATTGTATGTATCACTGAAAATGAGTTTTACCTCATTTCATTCAGAAAACTACCTTTAAAAGTTAAAAGCCATACTCTATGGCGGGTTGGAAACTTATAATGTTTGTTTGTTATATACCTTAGATATCTTCAGCCTTGAATGAAATAAAATAACCATGCAAACGTTAGACTGGGTGCGATTGACAAAAAACTATCCTTATACTTTACTAAACTACCCTTTACGTCGATATTTGGCTTCTTTCACAATTCTTCATATTTTTTATTATCATTATACCACTAAGCCGTTTCCCTTTCGGGGTAGGCGTGGATTGCTCGGTTGGAAAATAGTAGTGTGCGGATGGTTATATAGGTATAGGGTTCGTTCCGCAACACTGCTTCGACCGAGGTTGCTGATCAATCTCTCTAGCGATCACCCCACGTGAAGAGCCTCACAAACTTGTTATGTGTCGTTCCCCACTTGGGCACATTAGTATCCAAGGTCCTTGTTTCAGGCGTCATTCACTCTACTCACATTGTTTTTATAAACTATTTGTCGTCACACTTTTCTGTTCTGGAATACTACTCTAGCTTTCTGCACGTTCATGCATTTTCTCATGCAAGTTCTCGTGTTTTTACGGCTCCCTATGTCTCTTCGGATAATTTCTCATAAGAAAAGTCCTAGAATGACTGCAGAAATATCGCATGAGCATTTAATAGTTTTTATTAATCATTCAAAGACATTTAGATGACTATTTTTTGCGTAAAATGAGCGACTGTTTCACCAGAATATCTGTCAATGAGTCTGAGACTTATTAAAAAATAATATCACGAATACAACCTAATACAAAGTTTAAAAAATCATTTGATTTATTTCACTTTTACAAAAAGAAACACATATTTCCTTGTTGGTTTAACTTCTCGAATGAATCCTGTTGAATAAAGCGTTTTTCACTTCTAAGTTGTGGTGTAGATTTATTTAAAATCCTGAGTATCTTAGGATTTGTATCCAAAATAAAACTAAAATAATTACAATATAACTTTCTAGAAGCAAGAAAATATGTGTTTCTTACGCGTAAAAGCGAAATGAACAAAATGTTATTAAAAAAATAGTTTTTTAAATCTTTTGTTAGGTGATATTACTTTTTAATAAGTCCCAGACACATTTTCTGACATGCTTGTAAAACAGTTACTTACTTTATGCAAACAGATGTTATGTTACTATGCAATATTTAGGAAGTCATTCTAGTACTTTTCTCATAAAAGAAATTATGTTAAGAACTGTGAAAGAAGAAAAATATCGTTCTAAGCGGTACTTTTAAAAAGTTTGGAGTTTGAAAATATGCAAGAATTATGTAAAAAAGGACATTTAAAATGTCCAACCCCCTACACAGGGTGTTTTTTCTCTTCTATGAATAGTATTTTGAACAAAATAAGGGTAATATTATTTTATGTGATTCCTGCCCATTGATGCGTTGGACCACGGGTTACAAACTTTTTTAATTCACAACAAATTGCAAAAGTATTTTTACAACAAGTTGAAAGAAAATAGGAGAGTCAGACATAGAACAACCAAATATTTAATTTTTGGGGCTACCCTAATGTACAGGTTCTAAATCGATTTATTAACAATTATGAACATTCTTCGTTCGTAGTTTTGAAAATATCTGGTGAAAAATGTGCTCGTTTGAAATGAATCCGCGGATTTCTTGTTTATTTCCCTGAAGATCTGGATAACATTGTGAAGGTGTGATAGGAAGCATATCTGTGCCATGTCCTGCACGTAGGCCGCGGATTTTTTTACTTCCTGGAATCGCAAGTTTCTTATTCATGAAACTACACCAGGGATTTTAGCAGTAGTGCAGGAAAGCTAAAAGGAAATGAAAGAAATATACAAGATATTACAAAGCTCGTAGGTGGACTCCCCAGAGATTTACAGTATGAAAATAGTAAGCAGCATGGGGAAAAAGTAGGTTAAACTGGAATCATAATGCAAGAACTAGTATCTAGCAGACCGTTGAATAATTCTCCCCGGAACTACATTTTTTATGCTCATTAGCAAACACTCAGCAGCTTGGTGTTCATATATTTTTATTACGTTATTTTATAATTAATAATTCCATGCGAGAAAACAAACTTGATGAGCCTTCAGTTTTAACTGCGATGACATTTATTTACTGTTTTGAAAGTTAGAGCTTCAAAACTAAAAAAAATTTATTATTGAATTTTCGCGGTCGAAAAATATCTGAACCGTCCAATGACAAAAAAAATTCTCGAATTAGGAAAGTACGTCTTTCTGCAGGTTCTCATTTTCATAATACAGATGTCCACTAGAGTGATCCAAAAACTTATTATATATTTTTTTTTTACATTTTCATGCTCTCATCCCCTCTCCCAAATTTGTTAAAATAAGAAAACGTATTTTTTTATAAAGAAAAAATACGTATTTAGAGGTTTCACAAACAGTATGAAGTATAAAACGTATTTCCAATAAAAAAGACGTTTTTGTAAATTTTTCATAGAATCGTCAACATAAGGCATATTGAGTTTTCCCGTAACAAATGAAAGGTTAATTTTAAATTTTCTCCATATAAGCCTTTTTTATAGGGTCCCAAAAAAAACCTATACGTGAAAAATTTGTTAGGCGAAACTTTCTATTGAGAATCAGAAGTTTGAAAATATTTTTTAAACAATTTATTATTGTTTATAGCAATTTTCTCGTTGAATAGAAGTAGAAATTTGCGGTTTTTTCTTAATTTTTCTAATTTTTTCAATTTTTCAGTAAAAGCGAGGAAATAGTTAATTAAACTCAGCAAATACGATTGTTTCAGAAAAATCCGGTTCTTTCTGAAATTTCGAACCTTTTGTCAACTCTTCACTTACAATGAAGAAATAATTAATCAAAGTTAAAAAACGCAAATACTCAAACAATTTATTACTGATTGTAATTATCTTCTCTCAGAGTAATACTAGAAAGTTGTGGTTTTATCTGGAAAATCCAATTTTTTGTCAACTCTTCACTCAGAGCAAGGTAATGATGCATCAAAGTTGAGAAACATAATTGTTCAAACAGTTTCTTACTGCTTATAACTACCTTGTCTTAGAATAATGCTAGAAAGTTGTGTAGTTCGGATGTGTAGTTCGGATGTGTAGATCAGTAAATTACTTGTAAGAATTTTGTTTTGAAGTACAATACGAAGTTTAGTCCAGAGCCTTGAATAAAATTTAGAACTATACACTTTTTACCAGCAGCCCCACCCGCCTCCCATCGTACTCAGTGGAGAATACAACTTGCCATCGATGATAATATAGGAAAAAATTAAAGAGGTCTCAATCAAATGATTAATTACTACTATAAAGTCTTGTGTCAAATAAGAGGTAAATGAATAATTCTTAAGTTTCGAATTGATATAAAAATTATACACAAAAGAAAGAGATTGTTTGATAAACTGATTATAGATTGATTATAGAAAACTATTTAATTTTTTTTAACATCTGTTTATCAATATAATGTGATAGGGTAAGTGTCCCAATTACTGCGGTGTCATGGTTTAACCTCACTTCAATTCAATTTTTCATCTATTTTACATTGAAATAATATGGTTCTTCTGTTTCAGACTAAAGAATAATGTATTTTGTTCATTAAAAAAAATTGGCAAGTACGAGAACCTAACATAACGTATTAAAAATGTAAAAAATTGAAAAAAGAACATATTGTACCTATTACTACGGTTGAAAAAAGACCGTGTACGTATTACTGCAAACTGAGGTACCTATTTCTGCGGATTTAAATTTTATTTATTTACGAGCATATAAATCATAAATGAACAATTTTATGTTAAATATCTCTCAAATAAATAACTTTTTTATTTAAAAAAATGCATTTGTTGATAAGCCATTTTTTCCCAAATATAATTTAACCACAAAAGAAATATAATTTCGCAAGTTACAGGAAATCCTCGATTGGCACAAATGAAAATCCACTTCACAAGACTCTCTTCTTCTTTAGATAAAATTGTATTCGGCCTAGGGTTTTTGTCTGCATATTTTCTTTTACAATGGGCTCTTATTTTTTATTCTGGTATTGAATATTTCCGTGATACAGCTGCAAAAGTTTCTCCTTGCATAACCCCTTTCACGGCAAGCGCAGCAAATTTTCTTTTCGGTAAGAATATCTTTTTAAAGATTTCATTTTAGTTTTTGGCTTCCTCGTTGGTTCCTTCTTTTTCACTTTTTTCAATGTGGCCACCGTTTAACAACAAATTAAATCAATAATATTAACCTATCATTTCAATCAAAAACTTAAAGCGAAGGTTAGGTTCACATGTTGATAGCACCGCAGTATTAGGTACATATGGCTTGAATTTCGGACCGCGGTAATCAGCGCCACCGTAATAAATGTGTACCTATTGCTGTTGGCTTGATTTTTTAATTAATGAGACAATTTACATGTTTTTAAATGTTGATTATATTCAAATAAGTATTATGATTGAAAAAAAATCATTCCTCTACTGCGTACAAGGTTATGCAATAAATCTAAAGCTGACTAAAGGACAGTACTCCGGTAACTGAAATAGAAGCAAAATGGTGGATTTTTCAAGTTATATGATTGTTTTTTTTTAAATAGTTATTAAGAATATATAACTAATTTAGCGATATTTTGGCTTTTGTTATAGAGTAGAGTAAATTCTTATTGATTTTAGAAATTTTTTGCTGTCGAACAAATTATTTGTACTCAGCTTATTCTGCTTAGGCGAAAAAAACGCAGTGATAGGTACACCTGCAGTAATTGGTGCACTTACCCTATTGTGTATAAAAAACTATTTGTACTAAAACAAATCATAAAAAAAGAAGTAGCGCCAAAATCTCGCAAAACCTAATTTTTCTTGCGCGTTTTTTAAGACCTTATAATAAAGGCTTATATGGATGAAATGAAAAGTAATTTTTCACCCAAAATTTTTTTTTCTTACGGGAAATACGCTTATTATTATTGTACACTTATTGTAATTAATAAGAATAGAACAAAAAGGTTTTATGTTGTTTCGAAATACTTTTGTCACAAAATAAATTAATTTGAACGAATCAAAAGTCTTTATTTTCAATTGTAAAGAAAATGTTAAAGTTTTGAGAATAAATTTAAAGCAGGGAAACAATGGAAAGAATTACGGTGAAAAATAGATTAAATTATAGACTTAAAAATGTCCCTAACAGAGAAAGGAAGACAGCAGGTCTGACAACAATGTGAGTAGCAACCCAAGGTTCAGCATCAAGCGTTGGCCATTACGGTCAGGGGAAACTGACCTTTGCATAACATACATCTAACCTGCCAACCCATTGGGAAAACGTATTACAGCAATTTCACATGCAAAACTTATTACCTGAAATTGTCTGAAAATTGCGCGCCGGGTCGGCGGAACTCCTCGGCTAGGCCGTTTTGTGTAGGTTGAGGCCGCTGTGACCATCATTTTAAAAAAGAGAAAAACCTTGAGACAAAAGGCAATGAATATGTGGAAATTTTCGATCAAATTTTTTATTATATTTAGGCTGCATAGTAGTACATTTGATTATCTTTTTCTTTTTTTTTTCAAATGATATTTAGGGGTGCCGCAAGTCCCATGAAGTTTAACATGTATTTCTCATAAGAAAGAAAGACGTTTTTGTAAATCTTATTCAGAATCCTTAATATTATCTCAATCGAGTTGAAACTCAACATTTCTTTTCACAATTATCCATAGAATAGGAATAAAATATCACTTTTCAAATACCAACATCATAAGTCTGTTTTATAGGGTCCCAAAGAAACCCCATAAGTGAAAAAATGGGTTTTGCGAGTTTTTCACGGTAATTATGACTTTTTTGCCGTTTTTTCAGTGTAAATTATGTCTGACACATAGAAGACCATTTAATACTGATGATTAGATGTTCACTTAAATTTCTTAAACAATTTATTATTTTTTTAACAATTTTCTCTTAGAATGGAGTTAGAAAGACGCGGTTTTTTCACAAATTTTCCATTTGTTATCCAATTGTCAATTAAAGGGAAGCAATAGTTCATTAATGTTAACAAGAGTGATTTTGTAAACAATTTATTATTAATGTTAATAATATTCTCTTAGAAAAATGCTACAAAATTGCAGTTTAAAAAAAATTCACTTATAGTCAAATTTTTAAATAAGGTTAGTTAAATAATTAACGAGTGTCAAGAAAATAAATTGTTTGAACAATTTGTTATTACTATTATTAATATTATATTTGAATAATGCCAGAAAGATGCGGTTTTTTCTGAAATTTCTGGCTTTTTGTCCAATTTTCAATTGAAGTGAAGTAATAATAAATTGAAGTTAACAAAATAATTGTTCAAACAATTTATGATCATTCTTAATAATATTCTTTTTGCTTAATTGGTAGAATGTTGCGGTTTTTTCTGAAATTTTCAACTTTATGTCTAATTTTTCATTAGGCGTGACTTAATAATTAAGTAGATTTGGCAAACATAAATGTTTAAGCAAATTATTGTTCTTTATGACTATCCTCATTCATATCAATGCCTGATAGTTTCGGTTTTTTTGGCAATTTTTACCTTTCTGTCCTTTTTTCACTTACTGAGGCAATAATCAATGAAAGTTAACAAACAACTTGTTTAAAAAATTTAATATTGTTTATAACTATGTTTTCTACGATAAGTGCTAAAAAGTTGTCTGATAACTTTCATTGATTATTGCCTCACTAAGTGAAAGAAGGACAGAAAGGTAAAAATTGCCGAAAAAACCGCAACTATCAGGCATTGATATGGATGAAGATAGTCATAAGCAACAATAATTGTTTAAACATTTATGTTTGCTAAATCTAATTAATTACTAAGTCAGGCCTAATGAAAAATTAGACAGATAGTTGAAATATTCAGAAACGCTGTTTTAACAACAGGAGAATGTATGAGTTGCCTTAATTGGAATACTTAGGTACAGTACGAAAATTGGATATTTTGAACTGAGAAGAAACATTATTCCATCACTTAGTTATGAAAATTAAACTTTATTTAGGTTAAAAATATACATGAAACGTAGCACATTCAGATAAATTTCTTCTTGTGTCAGAAGTATGCTTCTTGACACAAATAAAATATCCTCTTAAATTTAAGGTTAAAAGGAATATAATTTGTTTCAAGAAGAACCTTTTCGCAGCAAACATTGTACTTTTGCTAAAAACTTTACCTAATCTTACAAACAAAGAATTCTGTTTTTTTTTTTAAAAAAATTTAGTTCTTTGAAACAAAGCAGGCAAGAGGAGGATGCTTCTTTTTCAAGACAACTTTTTCTCTGAGTGAACATACTAGAGGTTCCACCATCGAGGTCGCGGTTGTTAGTAAAATAGCTGTCAAATACTTAGATGGTAATTACCATCAGTTTAGCCGACAATGCGATCCTAAGCTGCCCTTCAAATTCCCTTGTGCACGAGGTAAGACGTGCAAAACATGTGCCAAAAACATATATAAGCTAGCGTACTCTCAACGAATAAGAGGGCAAGTACATTTTTTAATCACTATTTTTAATAATAATAACTTCCACTTCCGAATCTATAATTGGTGTAATGTATATATTAAAAGGTTACTTTTCCCATGCATAATATGCCAGCGAAAACAATTATTAAATTTTCCCGTCGTTATATGTTACTATTCTTATAAGTAAAAGTTCGGCTACCGATGGCCCAGTATGTGAGACAGAATATTCTAAATACAGTTTGTTTAAAATAATTGAATTTTCCATTAATAATCTTATTGAAATAATTAATAACTATATATGGAATTGTGAAATACAATAATATATGTGAATTACGAAATAAGAAAAATACCGCATCAATTCCACGTTTTTATTACCTTTATATACTCTCTGAATACAAATTAGTACAAATTTAACTAATTGAATTAGTACTAAGGATTTCAAAGAATCTACCACTCATTTTCTTTAATTTCACTGATTAAAATAGTAACGGCTTAACATAAAGTCCAGATAGTGATGGACGTGTCAGGACCTAAAATGTTCTAAATTTTGGACTAATTACCTTTTCTATGTCGACCCTGACAAGATATTTTTTTAACTGTATCCATAACAGTCTTCAAACTTTCAAATAATGATTGCACTCACCACATAATTTAAAAAAAAATCAAAGAATTTCGAAGTAAACATGTTTTATTAACAGAAACAAAAGTACAATCTTGAAAAAATTTTGATTGTAGTTGTTTTTATTTATTAAAGAAGGGTGAGATGAAAAGCAAAAAGCCCAAGTATAATTTCGACAAAATTTGAAAGAAGAATATTTTCAAATATTCCCAATATCATTAAATAAAGTATGTATACCTTTGTAATTTGGTGTCACACTCACCCCTATCGACCTTGCCTGAAGTACATATTCAATTCTTAAAGTTTTAATGTTCCAAAATTTTGAGGGAAGTAATAGTATTTCCTCGGATGACATAGAAATAGCTAGTCATGCTGAAAAATTAATACCTAATTAATGTCTAAGAATACTTAAGAACCCCATTGGGACGTTCGTTTGACGTGACTTGAGCGCAGGGTGTCGAGCACGAGATGCCAGATGGCGTGACGAATATCGTGCGTATTCAACTGGTAATTACAAGTCTCAAGGGAGTATTATCCCGACAATCACAAGGCCGCACGTCCCTATTGGCCTCTTCCCGCTATAAGATATACGGAAAGCACCGCACAGTTGGCTGGATCGGGAATTTACTGTTTATAATTTTGGTTAACCGATTCCGATATTTTCTTCAATAAATATTCAGCATTTTGCACTTTCAGCAGTTTTGATGTTATGTTGTCAAGTATTCATTCCATCGACAAAAAAACGATTTCACTACTTCCATAAAAAAATGCTGCATTTAATATTTGATTATTATATTGTTATTAACATTGAAAATATTTAACATTTGCATTTCTCTAATGCGAATCAAGATGGAAAATTTACAGAAACCGGAAGTGCGTATAGATTTTCAGATTAAGATAAACGAACGCGTAGATGAGGCTACTTGGGAGGCGCTTAGAAGCATTAAAGATATAGAGGGAGCGTGGGCTATGCTACGAGATATCATTGTTGAAACTGCGATTGAAGTATGTTGTACGGCGGTTGTACGAAGAAAATCGGCTTGTGTATGGTGGAATGATGAAATTAAGGCAGCCGAAAAAGAAAAGAAAAAAGCGTACGAGAGAACGTTAAACATCTCAGGTCTTAGCGATGATGAG
>CAKNWT010092171.1:0-11454 GCA_932066315.1 Andricus coriarius | reverse complement strand
CAAGCGAGGGAAAATACTTTGAATAAAGTTTATTTTATTTTCTGCAAAAAAACGACTTTCTTTTGCCTAAAAAACAGCGGATTTAAGCTTATACACCTGGTAATTGTAGTATGTATAATACAGCGAGAGCTTTGGCAGATGTAAACCGTAAAACAAAACCAACGGTGATCATAAGACCAAAAGACGAATGCATCTACTCAGCACAAAGAGAGCCTAGGCTAGACAGTACGCGTCCCGAATTCAGTGTGTGATTTACTACATAACATCTGGCAGCACTTTCATTGCCAAGCTTCGACAGTTCACACGCGAACTGCGGATCTGTCATCGCACACTCAACAAGTCAAAGCTACTGACCATCAGGCAGCATATTCTTGACAGAATACGAGTACTATCTAACGCTAGGAAAGGCCTAGAGCGGAGAGACAGGTGGGTCAGAGGAATCAGCAGTTTTTGTCTGACCCATCTCGACTCTTCCAAGACCCTCCAGTTCCTGTCGTCCACCCGCCCACACCAGAGGAGGTCGAGGCATTTTGGAGAGAAGTCTACAAAGCCCAGCATCCACTAAAAGATCACTCGAAGAATATAAATAGCTTCAAGGAGCTGTGCAGTGCCCTCACAACACCTGAGGAGAAATGCCCACCTATCACTACCGAGGAGGTGAAAAACGTAAATATGTACCAGATGGTATCAAGACATTCTGGTGGAAGAAGTTTCGTACAGCCCACCAGCATCTGGCCCGTATTTCCACCTCATATCTAAAGTCGAAAGAGCCCATTCCGGAGTGTTTGGTAGATGGGCGCACAGTGCTTCTGTCGAAGACAGGCAACTTGGCTGAACCTAAAAATTGCAGGCCAATAACTTATCTGAACACACTGTATACGATCTTTACAGCTATCCTAAATGATAGGATTGTTCGGAAAATTGGACCTTTCTGGCGATAGATGTACGAACAACGTGAGTCAAAGAAAGGTGTAGCAGGATGTCGGGCGAACCTGCTCATTGATAGATGTGTCTGTAAAGATGCAACATTCTATCAGCGTTACCTATCGATGGCCTGGATTGCTTACCGGAAATCTTTTGATTTAACCTCCCATAGACTTATCATCTGTCTGTTGGAAAGCTTAAAGGTGCATCCACGCATCGTGAGGTGCATAGATAGATTAATTCCGCATTGTAAAACCAGATTTACTATCTCATCTGGAAAACATCGTGTGATCACTAACAGTGTCACCTTTCAGAGAGGTGTGTTTCAGGGCGACACCATAAGCCCTCTCCTCTTTTGCCTCACACTATTGCCACTATCTCTCGCGCTTCGTCATTCCGAAGGGTACCTCTGTGTTTCACATTGATGATCTTGAGATCTATGCTAAAAATCAAGAGAAACTACATCTAGCTCTAGACATTGTCAAAGAGTATACTCAAGTACACTCAAGAGATCGGAGTGGAGTTCGGGTTAGAAAAATGCGCCAAGGTTTATTTTAAGAAAGGAAAACTTGATGGCATCCCAGAAGACCCTGAGCTCGTCGACAGAAGCGCTATACGACACCTTGGCGCTGCAGAGACCTATACATACCCGGGCGTGCTAAAGAGCCCGATTCTGGACGTGACATCTATAAAGGATACTCTCCGATGCAGATACTAACGTCTCATCCGACGGATTTGGTCTTCCGAATTGTCGGTGACGAACAAAGTATCTGCGACGAACATGCTTGCCGTTCCGATAGTACTCTATTCATTTGAAGTGGTTCCATGGATGAAGGACGGGCTCAGATCCTTCGAAATCGGGGCCCGAAAGGTTATGCACGTGAACAAAAGCATGCACCTTAAATCTTCTGTTCCGCGACTTTATATCTCACGCGGTCAAGGTGGTCGCGGGATACTAAATCTTGAATGTCATCACAACATGATTATTCTAGGTACTGCACATATAGTCAAAAATGGACAAGACCCTCTTCTTAAAATGGTCAGGAAACACGAAGAAGTGGGCAAAGGGGCGTTTCTCTACAAAGCAGCGGAGGAGGTTGCTGAAACACTCGGCCTTGATTTCAGTATCAGGGATGAGCAAAATGCATCAAATCTTATCCATCTCGAGTACTACTCATGAAGGCCCAGATTAAGAAAGCACAGGAGAAAAACTTCCGCGCACAGGTCATCGAGAAGAAGATGCACGGCATCTTCCACAGAAATGTGGAGGATCTACTGTCGATATACTGCAACTTCCTATTCTCGACAATTGTTTCTGTTGCGCAATCGAGGCCTGACATAGTTCTTCTTGACTTCGAGAAACGAACCATGTTCGTTATCGAATTTTTGGCAACAGCTGACAAAAACATCATAGCCAAGGAGGATGAAAAGAAAGAGAGTTATAAAGACCTTATAAGGGAGTTACGACGGTTATACCCGGAATATTCTGTTGAGCTAATCGTCTTGATCATCGGCGCTCTTCGAGGTGCCAAGGTTTCACTGGTTAATAGCCTGAAAAGCATCCCTTCGTGTCAAAAAAATGCTAAGACACTTGCGGGGAAAATGCAGAAGGCGTTTGTTCTTGGGTCGCTCCATGTCCTTAGGGTGTACGAGACTTTTGCCGGATCATCGTACTGAATTCGTTACAGACTGTAACCACCTATCTCACGGTCTTGAGACGAGGTTACAGCTGAAATTATACCGCGATTTCGCTGGGATCGGGTGCAATTTTTCAGATTAGCACCTGCACCCAGCAAAATCCTGCGGTTCATCTTATGACAAACTTTTAACTAGGTATGAGTCATTCTTTCTCAATGAATGACCCGCTGCAAGCACAAATTGGTTTGGTCTAATACAGGTCTATAGGTGACCAATCGATAGGTCCTAAAGTCTACTTTCAACATCCGAGTTGCGTTTTTATCGAGACATAATGGCTGATCAAATATGGCCGCCAAAACCACGTGACCTGCACTTTTTTTTACTTAATTAATTATAAAACAAGCATCGCCAATCCTATTGAGGTCTGCAACATTTTAAATGGAAGTTCTGGAACTCTACTTTCAAAGACCATATAGTACAGTTTTTTTCGTTTCGGGTAAAATCCAATATGGCGGCCAAAACCACGTGGCAAGTGGTGACTTTTGAAAAATCAATCGATTTTCGACAAGCTTCGTACCCGGGGGTTTTTGGGCTCGCTGATTACGAATCTAAGGTCAGATTTACAAAATGCAAGATGGCGGATCCGAAACGGCGGTCAAATTTTTTTTACATGAAGCGATTTTTACCAAATTTGGTTTACAAGAGTTTTCGGGGTCGCTCACTACGAATACGAGTTTTCATTTAATATTCAAAATAGCAAATCCAAGACGGAGGTTAATTTCTGTAAATTTGGTCCGTCACCTTAGATCTGCCATCTTGATTTGCCAATTCAAGCTCATATTCATAATCAGCGACCCCGAAAACCTTTGTATATATCAAATTTGGCGGAAATCGCTTGATTTTTAACAATTTTGTCCGCCATATTGGATCCGCCATCTAGAATTTTGTAAATCTGACCTTAGATTCATAATCAGCGAGCCCAAAAGGCCTTGGGTACCAAATGTTGGTGAAAACCGATTAATTTGTCAAAAGTCACCACTTGCCACGTGCTTTTGGCCGCAATATTGGATTTTAGCCAAAACGAAAAAATTTTTACTATATTGTACTATATTTGTACTATATGGACTTTATTGGACCAAACCAATTTTGGCTTGTGGGGGGTCATTTGTTGAGAAAGAATGACTTATATATATAATATATAAAATAAGGTTAAACAACCACCGCAGAGTAAACCTGGAAGTACCACCATGCCCAAACAATGTATAACCTATGCCAGAATAAAGGGCTCATTTAAGGCTCATTTCATACCCAGAAGTCATATTTTGGGCTCTGCATTTTTTTTAAATGCATGGTAGTGCCAGATTTACGTAAAGCAAGCAGTACCATGATAGAAATATTTGGTAAATCAACTTTTTTCTTTCACCGTAATTGAAGCCTCATTTAGGGCTCTCGGATGAACCCCGGCGCAATTTTTCAAAAACAACCCCTGTCACAGAAAAACTACCCTAAAAAATAAATATCCACTAATAAAAAAAATGAGTACATCAGAATTAAGGGCTCATTTTAGGGTCTCCAACGACCCCAAAATGAAATTTCCAAAACCATCCCTTAACATTCGAAAACTAATCCTTACCCAAAAGTACTCACAAAGTGAGAGAAAAAGTATTGCCTCAGTTTAAAATATTTTTCAGTTGTACGGAAGCAACAATAAAAATTTCAAAAACCACCCCTGAGACTTGAAAACCGTCATAGGTTATACAATGTTTGTGCATCGTGGTACTTCCAGGTTTACGCACCTACCGTAAGGTCTCACTGGGAGCAAGTGCCATCTAAAAATTACACAGGCTCACAGTAAGACTGCGGTAAATCACACTTATGGCCACGTCTCGCAGCCGTGAGATGGGTGGTCACAGTACACGATGAAATCACAACGACAGGCCAGTGAGACCCTTGTGTGTTTTGAGGACACGAAGCGACCCAAGGATGACAGCTTTCTGCATCAATTTCGTAAGTGCCTTGGCATATTTTTGGCACGCGGGTATGGCTTTAAGGTTACGAACCAGTGATAGTTTCACACCTCAGAGAGCACCTACAACAAGGTCAATTACTTGTACCGAATATTTTGGGTACAGCCTTTGCAGCTCCCTTTTAAGGGAGCGTTCAGCAGGGCAGGGTCGCGGACAACACCGTAAGAGCGACAAAGATGTTAATAAAGTACTCTTAGGGTTCTAGGCACTCTGCGTATGAATGACACGCTCTGCACGTATCGCTGGGAACTTCTTGACCGAAAATGCAGTCACGGTATACAGTGGGGGAAATGACACCGCCATGGCATGTGAAAATGAACCCTTCTGGACCTGAATTAAGCTCTAATGATCTGAGGAAAGCAAAAGTTTGCTTCTTTTACAAGGACTGTTTTTCCACATTTCTGTGAAAATTTGGCGTGCATTTTCTTGTCGAGTAGATCTTGATTAAAACTTTGAACTTCTGCTTTCTGCACTTCGGCGAAGATATAAACTGTACTTAGAACAATTCGGTTATGGAGACACTGGAGATTCAGAATTCCGCGTCCGCCTTGACTGCGTGAAATGTATAATCGCGGAAATGAGGAATTGATATGCAAGCTTTTATGCATATACATGACGTTACGTGTGGTGACATAAACGGCCTTAAGTTCGCCCCTCGTCCATTGAACCATCCCAAACGAGTAGAGTAGAACCTACTGCGGCTTTGAGGCACGCCCAAGTCTGTCTCTCCAGTGCTAAGATGTCTAATAAAAATTATATCCACCAGCTCAGGATCCTTGGGAACGCCAAAAATCTTTGCGTTCTTCAGATCAATTTTGGCACATTTATCCAATCCAAAGTCCATCCCAATCTCTCCTGTGTACTTTTTGACGATATTTATGGCAGTTTGAAGTTTGCCTTTACCAGAGGTATAGAGCTTCAGGTCATCCATATAAAATACATGAGTGACCTTATGCTCGCGCTGGTTACTGCTGCCATAGAGGTATCCAGAAGAGTTTCGTAGTGTGAGAGATAGAGGCAGAAGTGCGATGCAAAAAAGCAAAGGGCTCATGGTATCGCCCTGAAAGACGCCCCTCTGGATGGTGACGTTGTTTGTTGTCAAACGATGATTTTCAGATGAGATAGTAAATCTAGTTTTCCAAAGAGGCATCAATCTCTCTATGCATCTCACTATGTGTGGATGCACCTTCAAGCTTTCCAACAGACAGATGATAAGTCTATGAGAGGTTGAATCGAAAGCTTTCCGGTAGTCAATCCACGCCATTGACAGGACGCGTTGATGGGCTGCAGCGTCTTTGCAGATACACCTGTCAATTAGCAGGTTCTTTCGACAGCCTGCTACACATTTTTTCGAGCCACGTTGGTCTTACATCTCACGCCACACAGTATGTTCATACAAGTTATTGGCCTTTAATTCTCTAGGTTGGACAAGTTGCCTTTTTTTGGTAGGAATATTGTGCGACGTGACACCAGCCATTGCGGAATGGGCGTCTCCGATTTTGAATATGAGGTGAATATGCGGGCCAAATGTTGGTGTATAGAACTAAACTTCTTCCACCAGCAGTTCTGGATACAATCTGGTCAAGCACCGGAAAAGTTCTTCGTGCCTCTAAGTGCTTCTTTCACCTCTTCGGCAGTGATTGATGGACATTCCTCCTCAGATTTTATGAGGTTGCCGCAAAATTTCTTGAAGCGGATGATATTGTCAGTATCTTCTTTTAACTGTAGTGTTTTCCGAATCTTATATACCTCTCTCCAAAAAGTATCTACCTCGTTGGGCTTCGGTGGATTTTTGACAGAAACAGGGTGATCACTTAACAGGCGTGATGGGTCAGCAAGAAACTTTTGATTCTCCCTGCTCCATCTCTTCCTCTTCTGTATTCTCCTCCTTGCGTCAGATAACAGCCGTATTTTGTCAACAATATGCTGCTTGATTTGTTAGCAGCTTTGACTTGTTTAGTGTGTGATTCAAGATCCTAAGTTCTTGGGCGAACTTTCTAACCCTTTCCGTGAACGATCTACCAGATGTTATGTAGTCAATCACACATTGAATACGGGACGCATTCTGTCTTGCCCATCCAATCTTCTGATTCAGTTGATGCAAGCGTATTTTGGTCTTTTGATCCACCGTCGGTTTGAGCCTTCGATTTGAATCAGCCAAAGCTCTCGCAGCAGCATAAACTGAGCAATTGATGGTCCAGAGGTCGGATTCTTGCGAGATTTCTCCGTGAAGGCAGGCATCCATTTCAGCCAGATCTTGGGGCTTAAGAGGAACTTGCATGTTAATGTTCCTTCTTGCCCTGAAATCGTGATCATCTCTCAGAAGGTGCCTGTTTTCCGCGGTTGGAGCTAATGTCGCTTCCTCATCTTCGGCTGTGGCTTGATCAAGCAGCTGTTGGGGAAGCGCTACGCGTACATATCCTTTTTTCAAGAGGTAGGCACGTAGATTTCGCAAGGATTGAATCGAAACGTGCTGAAGCTCTGGGTGTTTTTGGCACCACAGAGTATGCATACGCGCCATAAAGCCTCGGTGAGCAGGGATAATGCTGGCATCGTAGCAGTCTTCTAGCAGGTCATCCTTGAGTTGATTCGTCCACGCAATGTGGGCATTTCGCCGCTTCGTCGTCGTGTTTCCATCTAAATTATTTTTAGCACCGCGAACTCTAGGATAATCAGCATTGTTCGCCGACCCATTGTCGGGTGCTCTGCGCGTTCGATCGTTTTGAACCGCATTTACAACTTTTGGGTGTTTTGGTGGTGTCATTGTTGTTCCCACGCGCAGCTAGGGAAAGGGTTCGTCCATCCTTGTAGAGCCCCGCATGTAAGGATAAGGCTGCATACTCTGAGAGGTCGCCCGGTATCCCAGAGTCACCGTTTAAGACACCTCGCCCAAGTTACATTCAGCTTTCGGCACGGTTGTCACGCCTCCGCTTAGGGGTTATTCCTTCGGTCCATCCCTGGACAATTGTCCGCGACTGCTTATTAATTACTGTAACCATATTCAGCAGAAACCCTTGGTACAGGGACCTTCTATCCGCAACCCGAGGACGCGTTCGGTGGCTTTGTCATAGGCCATTCAGTTATATATAATTAAAAAATAAGGTTAAACAACCACCGCAGGGTCTCACTGGGAGCAACTGCCATCTAAAAATGACACCGGCTCCCAGTAGGACCGCGGTGAATCCCATTCATGGCCACGTCTCACAACCGTGGGATGGGTGGTCACAGGACACGATGAAATCAAAACGACAGGCCGGCGAAACCCTCGTGTGTTTTGAGGACACGAAGCGACCCAAGGATGACAGCTTTCTGCATCCATTTCGCAAGTGCCTTGGCATATTTTTGGCACGCGGGAATGGCTTTCAGGTTACGAACCAGTGATAGTTTCGCACCTCCGAGAGCACCTATCACAAGGACAATTACTTGTACCGAATATTTTGGGTACAGTCTTCGCAGCTCCCTTTTAAGGTCTTGATACCTTTCCTCCTTTTCTTTCTCCTTGGCAGTGATGTTGTATTCAGACGGTGCCGAGAATTCGATCACGAATATAGTTTGTTTCTCGAAGTCTTGGAGAACAATGTTAGGCCTCGAGTCTGCAACGGAGACTGCTATCCGAAAATCGTAGCTCCAGAAAATTTGGCACTTCTCGTTTTGGACAATTGACTCTATCTCCCTCGGAGCGTTCGGCAGGGCTGGGTCGCGGCCAACACCGTGAGAGCAACAAAGATGGTAATAAAGGACTCTTAGGGCCGCATTATGTGTGTAGATGTACGTCGTTCCTGCGTGGGTGGGACACTCCGATAGTATGTGTTCCAGGTACTCAGCGTGTGCATGACACGCTCTGCACCTATCGCTAGGAACTTCTTGACATAAAATGCGGTCACGGTATGCTAAGGTGGAAATGACACCGTCCTGACATAAAAAAAAAAAAAAAAAAAAAAAAATATTAAGCCCTGATGATCTGAGGAAAGCAAAAGTTTGCTCCTTCGACAAGGACTGTTTTTCTACATTTCTTTGAAAATTTCTGTACATTTTCTTGTCGAGCAGCTCTTGATGGAATTTTTAACTTCTGCTTTCTTCACTTCGGCTGGCATCTAGATGAAAGATTCCTGATGATTTCCGGTGGAGATTGCAAACCTACCGGTAAAGATCAGGTAGCTAACCCTGCACTCATAATAGTTTCTCCTGCTCCTGTCTGTGCTGCGGTTCTGCCACCTGGATACATCTGGGCGATTCGCAGTGCGGTCAGTCGTGCCGCGTGACTGACACTAGTGAATCAGTGACAGCAGCCCTAATTTTCAAAAATTCGTATTTTCAAAACCGATAACCACTTACAAATAAGCCGTGACAGTGTCAAATGAAATTCGATAATCTTTCAAATTCTGCTCACGCGACTTCGATTTGAATTACGATCCTCAGGCCTTCCCCGTCAGATCAAGACGGATGCAAGCTTCCTGAAATTGAGGGTCTCCTTACTCGAATCTTCCCTCAACTATCAGCAGCAAGGAGCTTCAAATTACCCTTAAGATCCACGGGATATCTAGCAAGCCGAATGAGGATCTTCCTTCGATCCTGGAATTGGTTGCCAAGGCACTTGATGCTCCTTTTGCAAAAAATCACCTTCTGAATATATATCATATTCGTGAGGCCCCAACATCAAATCCAGTGCTTGCACCCATCATCTTTGCCAAGTTTAGCAGACAGTCGGTATGGAATAAGATAATTCTGTAGAGGCAAAAAGTGCAAAATTTCTCAACAATTAATCTTGGCTGGCCAGAGAATGATAAAAGTCTCGTTTTAATACGTGAGGCTCTGACGCCCTTTACACGTAGGATCTACTCTTCTACATTAGATTTGAGAAGACAACAGAAGGTTAAACATCTTTGGATTGCAGGAGCAAATATTTTTGTCGTGAGGAAGACAACACGTCTAGGATTCAACTTTCACTACTACAACACATACAAAGATTCCATTAGCAATTAGGCTATCTACGGAATGGTTGCACACAAGACTATATGATATTATTTTTCAGCTAACTGATGCCTGCTGGTAAATATACATACCTTCAATACTTTTAAATTCTCTATGCCT
This sequence comes from Andricus coriarius, assembly GCA_932066315.1. Classification (NCBI taxonomy): domain Eukaryota; kingdom Metazoa; phylum Arthropoda; class Insecta; order Hymenoptera; family Cynipidae; genus Andricus; species Andricus coriarius. Next base: position 1,774 of record CAKNWT010092171.1, on the reverse strand, counting down.
TGTACATATGTATCTTGAGATAGCAACCTTGATCTCATATGTGAACTAGTAGTTTTAAATCTTGATTCTGGTCTTTTTGAGAGTAAGTACATAATATTAGGCTTAATTGAGTATCTTGTATACCTTGACTTTTATAATACTGTCCCAATAGTCGCAGCTCTCCGGATATCCGGATATTGATTTACTAAATCGTGTGAACTTCTGTTAGGTATTTGTCTAGAGATTAAGGCCACTATTTTTTACACTATTAATTATAAGTTTTGTGACCTTTTTCTTTATATACTTCACCGATGTTCTAACTTGTATTGTAATCACTTATAGTACAGTCAAAGTAGCATTTCTGCTAAGACAAATTAGTGACTCCATGATCGTTGTCTTAAAACATTTGAATGGGCGTTCTTTTGAAGCCTTGAAAAGTTTGAGGCTGATTTCTTCATTAATTGTTTGTTATTAAAAAAAAGGTGAAATCATAACGTTTTTTTAACACGCTTACTACGACATATAATTTACGAGATATGCATTTTTTAATTAATATTGTGTGTTTTTCAGTGAAGGTAAAGCAATGATGAATTTGCATTGTTAAAAAAAATCGCGATCGGGTTTTTGATATTGGATTCTCAAATTACATAGTTCAAAGTATCAAAAAAAAATTTTTTGTTCGACTTCAGAATCCAAAAAGGACAGAGGTTTGGACGAGCACTTTTTTATATTTATATTTGGTTAAAAAATCCTTTGAGTTGAATTTCGCTGCAATATCTAACAGATTATACATCTTCAGAAAAAAGTGTGTTCAGGATATTGAAAAAATTTGAACATAGTTCATAACAAACTGTTCTCACCAAAATTTTGTTTACCATAATTACAACTGCCGGCGAAGTTCTGTGAAATTGTTTCTAAAATTCGAATAAATAATATTTTCTGAAACGAATATATTGCACGTAAGATTTCAGAAAAAATAATAATAAAAATCTACCTTCCCGAATGGTCATACACAATTTTTTTCGAATTTGTTTAAGAGCTGTAAATATGGAACGAAAATTATTTATTACAACGATTTGTCATAAGCATAAGCAATTTGTCGCAATGCGATGATAATTAGCAGCTTGACGAACTCGGGCAGGTCTCTTTCCACAGGATGGCAATTTTTGTCATCAGTTCCCACAGTGAAAAACGATAAGTAGCACCCTAGAAAAATTGGGCAGGTCTTCCCACAGGATGGAAAAGTCGGGCATCACTTCCCATAGTAAAAATCATAATTCCCAGCTTGGAAAATGGGACAGGTCTTCCCACATAGTCGCAATTTTTGGCCACCCTGTGGGAAGACCTGTCCAATTTTGCTAGGCTGCTACTGATCGTCTTTCACTATGAGAAGTGATGCGCAATATTGCCACTCTGTGGGAAGACCTGTCCGATCATGCCAGGTTACTAATTATTGTTTTTCAGTGTATGAAGTAATGTGCAAAATTGGCACCCCGTGGGAAGACCTGCCCAATTTCGAAGGCTTGCCTGGTTAGGCTTGTCCCGGGCCCGGTTTTTGATATGGTTAACCATAAGTTACTCCTACAAAAGTTTAAATCTCTCAACCTGCCAAACTCTGTTATTAAATGGTTTCAATCCTATTGTAATTGTCGGTCTGACAGAATTATTAATAGTAGTAATGGGCTTTCTGATTCGTGGGAGGTCAAGTGTGGGATTTTTTAGGGCTTCATACTGGCACCCCTCCTCTTCAATTTGTTCACATCTGACCCTTGGAAAGGAACTTCAAAATTGTAGC
>CAKNWT010092163.1:0-10380 GCA_932066315.1 Andricus coriarius | reverse complement strand
ACTAATGGAAATTAGTAAAACTTATACTAATTTATTAGTAAAATACTTACTATTTTAAAAGTCAAACCTTAAAATATTACTATTTTGTTAGTGAACCATGCATTTACTACTTTAATTAGTGAAATTTTCACTAATTCAGATTTAGAGAGTACACAGACGCTTTATATCTTCCTGTGACTTTATTATGAGTTGATTTTTTAGAATATAAAAATTAATTTAGTTCACAGCTTATAAGTCAAATACATCACATGGCTCTCTCGCTTGCACATACTTCATAGTTTTAAAACGGGTGGGGAGCCCATGGAGAGCTCCCCTGGCGCTCAATCGTAATTTTCTTATGAGTTCAAACTTCATTTTTCTGAATTAAAAGCTCTAACATTATTTCATTATTATTATTATTATTAAAAAATAACTACGAAATCCTTAACAAGAGTTTTATTTCACTACTCACTTTTATGTACTTAGGATTAAATATATGTATACATACATTTTTCTCACATATTCGTTATTATATGCATATTTCACACACTTAAATACAGATATAAGAACTTTATCACTCTTATGTATGTTTTTTCTTTCTTTCTAATCTACTTATAAAAATCAAAGCAATAAATTCTCTGATTAAAATGCAGTTTTTATATTTCATGAATTGTCTGCATAAGTTTCAGTGATAATCCACTGTATTTTTCTAGAAAGATAAGTTTTTGATTCATGTGAAATGATAGACGATATTTTCATTGGCAACTTCTTCATCACTCATATTATTATTATTTATCCTTTGTTTTCTTCATCATAAGAAGGTGTTTCGTAGACTTTCTTGAAACTGATTCTTCTTTATTTAAACCATAGGCGTTTATGCTTAAACCATTGAGATGATGTCATAAATATTAGTTTTAAAAGAAAAACTTCGTTTCTGTTGTAATGTAATCAACATTCACATTCTTATAATATTCACCTAACTCCTCCAAATTGACATAACAGCTCTGGTTCCAGCACTTATTTGATGCTTCTTTGGTTTGGCTGGATTCATATTCTTCTATGGTATATTCATAATTTTTATTTTTACGTGTGATATAATAACAGTAAAATATTTCTAAAATGAGTTCCTTCTCCTTTTTTTCTTGCATGAAAAGCAATATATGCAATTGTAGCCATAAAAGATACATAATGAATAATTTAATTCAACTGTCTTTCAGTAGTGTCAAATGAGCAAGCTCTTCCAATAAACCGAACACATATTAAATAATTATGCATTATTATATAGCCTCAGATTATTATTTTTATTTTCAATATACATGTAGAATGTTTTTGAAACTTTTTCTCAGAACGTGTAGAAAAAGCTGTTTAGACAAATTTGGCACATACAATTGCGCAATATTATCTTGTGGCAGCTGGGGGAATGGTCTTGATGTCAGTAAAACAGAGATGCATCTTCCTCTTGTAAAGTGGTTCAGTAGCCCTCTTGTATTAGTGGTCCAGTATCCCACATCTAAATGCATATATTTGGCTCAGCAGCTCTCTTGTAAGAGTGATTCAGTAACCCTGGTCCAGTAACCCTCTTGCATGAATGTTGGTAAGCTAGGAATTCAGGATGATGTTATCAAAATATTCTAGAAACTTAGCACGGACATGAACCACTTTAACTGTAGAATGTTTTCTAATAATATATTTGACACTTTATCCTAAAGTTCAAGAAGTTTCTAGACTGGAGAATGTTCTTCATGAGTTAAATACGCACTATATAAATAAATTCTACATTATAGTCGATACACCTAAAAACAAGTGAAAATCGTTTTTCAAAAATTGCACAGTATTGTATTATATGATGCAACAATGTTCTAGAAAGTTCTATACCTAGAAACATGTAAAATTCGTTTCGCGAAATAGCATAATATTGCATTATGTGATGCAACAATGTTCTACATTATATTCAACATGTTCGAGATATAATTTTTTTTTACAACGCAAAATGTAATGCATCATGACAATAACCTTGAAGTTTTTTGCGAAATAAATTTCAGAAATCACGCAATATAATTTGATATCGTCATCAAGAATATCCGATGTAGCAACCACCCTATTTGTCCCTATTTCAATTAGGGCAGTAGTCAGACTCTCACTAGAACAACTGGACTAGTAAGTTCTAGTCAGGACCCTTTAAAGCACTGCTAAGATTTTTTATTCCTCATGACCAGAAAAACCCTGTGTCCGTCTAATTAGGCCCTAATCTTGTGTTTGAGTCAGGCTGTAGTTGGTTTCTCATTTAGATATAAGAACCAAAAAATTCTAGTCAGGCACTGGTCGGGCCTTAGTCAGCATACACCAGATAAACTTTCTGAAGATGGCGCTGCGGTATATACGATGCAGTGCCATCTTCAGAAGTTTGTATGCACTAAATTATGCTTTAGTAAACAGGCGAATGGCTGCCCCAACAACACGTGAAAGCAAACTGAATTTTATTTTCATCGGAAGCATCCGAGTGTTTAACACTTATAAACACGTCTTTTTAATGAAAATAACACCACCTAACTTTGTATTAAATAAAGTTCAAGAAGTAGTTTTAATAAATTATATTTATTACATGTACTGAATAAGGTTTGTGAATATAACCAAAAAAAAAATTGGGTAATTTATTTTTTCAACTTTCACAATAACTTTACTGTTCAATATTCAGATGTTGTGTGATATAAATATATGCGAAAAACGGGTTTTAATTAACGAACTATAAACCTCTGAAATCATTGATCTAAAATTGGTGTGTATTTAAATATTCTTATTCATTTTGTTCTTGAAAAATCGTTTGTCACATATATTTATATCATAGCTGAATGATGAACGTACCGGAAAACAGAGAGGGTCTAGACGGGCGATTGAAGGGTATTCGCGTAAGGACCTTGTTAGAAGTTCTAGGTAGAGCCTAGCTAAAACAGCGTTACAGAACTAGTCTGGCCCTCTCTATTTTTCCAGATGAGCGCCCGATCAGAAATAGGGAAAACTATCCAGGGCCCTTCCAAATACCGATCGCAATTTCTACATGGGATTCCAGAAGCTTAGCACGGACACGAAACACTACAGCTGTAGAATCTTTTGTGCTTTAAATGAATGTTTTATCTATAAGGAAGCAATAAATCATCCTTGTTTTTCTCTTTATAACGTTGAGCCTGTTTACATGAATTCAGCTCTACGCCTGCATCTTTTTTGCACTAAATGAATGTTTTATCTATAAGAAAGAAAGAAATCATCCTTGTTTTTCGCGTATTAACCTTGAACATGTTTACAAGAATTATTGAGCTATTACAATTCTTAAACTGCAGTAGCTATCGCATGCAACCTGACCAATTATTAAACTTCAGCCAAAAATAGTTGCATTTTCAAACAAATAGTTCAATTTTCAACCAAAACAAAATTAATTTTTTAACTAAATATTTTCATTTATAATGAAATAGTTGAACTTTAAAGCAAAAGAGACGAATTTGCAACAAAGTAGTTGAAATTTTAATTAAGTCGTTGAACTTTCAACCAAATCGTTGAATTTTCAAGTTAAAAAGATTAAACTTAAACCAAAAAGAGTCAACGAAATAAATATTTTATCAAAACAGTTGCATTTACAACCAAATACACTATACTCCCGATATAAGAACGGTTTCGGACATAGCTTGCATTGGCCTTGATCCTAAATCGGAGGAATCCAAACGTAAATACGCAGGACCGAGTGAATCATTTCTGTTGGATTTGAATGCATGACGCAACCTGATGCAACTAACCCGCGGAGAGTGCGGCCCTCTTGCTGTTTTTACGCTTGGCTGAGCAGCGCTTCCCGCGCTCCCTGCATCGCAAATTCCGAGGCCATCAGTTCTAGGAATATCGTAACTTGGAAGTGCTTATATTGGGATTCAAGTGTCGTTGAACTTTAAAACCAAAAAATGGATTCTCAAAGAAAAATGTGATATTTGATATTTCAACTAAAATAAAAAGAATCTTTAATAAAATAGTTACATTTTTAACCAAAGACTTGAATTTTCAACAAAATAATTAAATTAATTTTCATCCAAGCAGTTGCATCTTTATCTATAAAAGATGAAGTTTCTAGTAAAAGAGATGAATTTCTAAACTAAAAATAGGAATTTAAAAAAAAGTTGGACTTTCAACCAAGAAAGATTTAAGTTGAATTTGAAAACCAAAATATGAATTTTTAACAAAAAGTTCATTTTTTACCAAAATACACTGCAGTCCCGCTTTACCCGTTTCCGATACACCACACAAGGTATTGCAAAGGGGCGAGAGAGAGGAGCTTGCAAGGTCAGCGGAGTTGCGACGTTTACGGTTCGGCGCTATAAGAAGCCACAAGCAAGAAGGAGAAGAAGAAAGGTTTGGAGAGTCCCGATATAGTGTCTTTGTTGATTAAGGGTACCCCCGAAACGGCCACTATAGCGAGACTCTAGTGTAGTTGAATTTTCAACTGAAAAGGATTAATTTTTAACAAAATTGTTAAATTAAAAAAAAATGTAACTAAAAATATAATCGTTAAGAGGTAGCAACTACAAAAGAAAAAAAATAGAAATACATACAAGGTAAATAAATTACTAACAAGAATATTATATAAAGGTAGCCGCAAAACTTAATTTACCAAATTTCTTAATTTTTCCCTGACCATTATTATTCAAGGACCAGAATCTTAACTATGTAACATTTTTAATACAGCATCTTTTACAAACGGAATAAAAAAATTGTTACTTAAAATTTAAGAATTACGAATGTATTATCCCTGAAAGTTATTCAAAGTGTCCCTTATAGAAATTCCCTGCCTTTTTCAAGTTTTTTTTTCAAAATCCCTGCCTTTTCCCTCATTTCTAGGCTTTCCCTACTTGTAAACTTGTAAATCTTAACTCACCCCAAAGTTCGGCACACTTGGCAGTCCTTGGTGTTCCTCACTTGCACCTGTTTCCTTGCAGCTTTGACTAAGAGTCAGTTCATCGTCCTCAGACTTAGAAGAACAAACTTCCCCCTCGAACTCAACAGGCGTTCTCGAAACTTCCGGCACTTCTCCTATCAGCGTATCGCTGGAGTCACACTTGTTCAAATTACCGTCCTCAATCGCAAGGATCTCCGGATCCTTCTTGGTTGGAGAGACCTCGACAAGGTTATCAAGATCTCTCGTCGGGGTCTTCTCTTCCCTAGCCACTTGGACGCCAATGTCACTGGCATCTTCGTACAGGGAGCCTTTACTGCCCTTATCAAAGTCCCCCTTTGATCCATCGAGTTCTTTCTGCAGATTCTCTGAATCCTGAACATTTGAGGTCTCGAGATTGCTTATTTCTACTTGCTGAGGGGCAGAGGAAATCGTTTCTTCAAGGTCGTCATCAACTGCGACCTGTACTAATGTATCGGGTTTGCTGCTGGATCCAGATGACCCATCGATGTACCAGGAACTACAGTTTTCGCGCCTTCTTTCAACGGAATTGTCTTCACTTTTCGAAAGGGCACCTTTGCATTTTTTCAAGTAACTTTTCACCCTTCTGGCCTTGCTTTTTCGAGTCTCGTGACCTCTGGTAATAGTTGTCTCAACTTCGGCTGATTTATCGTCTGAGGGTTTTTGTGAACATTTGTCAGCATCTTTCTGCTCGGGATCGGGTTTGGACGTTGGATCTTTGGTGTCTGGTGGAATTTGGGTGGAAGACTCCTCGTACTCTTTCGCGAGAGTCCATATGTCTTCTTTCTCTGATACTCTACGATCCGCCGGAATCACCTGAAACAAAAATATTTTGATTAGGATACAGTCACTGTAAAAAAGTTTTTCTACATTTAAAAATTTAAATTACATATCCATGATATTCAAAAATTTAAACTGAATACGAATCCTAAATGAGAACTCTACTGCCGCTCTACGGAAAAAGGCAGTAACTGCAAAAGATCGAAAAATTACTTTCATATATCACTGAAATCGTTGACGAGAGATCTGTAGATCTGTCAAAATCGTTTATTTATTAATTATTTCATCATCGGCTTTAAAGGTTGCTAAACAATTCCATGTTATATCATCTGAATAATTTTAGCTATTGTTAGTAATTTTGATGAAAATTCTAGAATCCGTTCTTTAAGATGTTGAAAGAAAAATCCAACAATAATTTTTTAAAAATTAAAAAAAACTTAAGAGATATTCAACATTGAAAATGTTGGTCCTTTTTTTCTTAAAGTTTCATAACTTTGGTGATTTTGACTTTATTAAGGTATATTTTATTTAGTTATTTATAATAAGACCCAGTTTAAAAAAATATATATTATTTGAACAAAAAAATTTCAAAAACTATTTGGATTTTTCAAAATCTATTATTTAAACTGAATTTCTGAAAAAAAAACCACTTTTTATTTTCTTCATTTTTTGATATAGGTATAGCTTACAATGTCCTCTACAAGCCCTGTAAATATTAAAATGGGATCTCCCTTAGTTTTTGGGAAATAATTAGAACCTTACGTAGAAACGATACACAGGATGTGAAAAACCCTGTAAACAATAGACGAACACAATAAGGCACACCATGCCACGGCGTACGTTCTTAATTATTTTTCGAAAACTAAGAAAAATCCCATTTTGATATTTGCAGGGCTTGTACAGGACAGTTTTTTCAGAAATTCATTTTCAAAATTAGTTTTTGAAAAATCCAAGAAGTTTTTGAAATGTTTTTGTTCAACAAATATTTTTTTTTTAACTACGTGTTAATACGAATGATTTGAAAAGAAATAAACCTTAATATCATTAAAATCACCAAAGTTATGAAATTAAAAAAAAAAAGGACAACAATTTTCAATTTTGAATATTTCCTGAATTTTAAAATTTGTTCAGAAATTATTTTAGGGTTTTACTTTCAACATCTAAGAAAACGGATACTAAAATTTTCATAAAAATTACTAACAATAGCTGAAATTCTTCAGATGATTTGACATGGAATTGCTGAGTTACAATTCTCGTGAATTATTTTTACGGGAAAATGTAGCATCTGCAAAAAATCGGGAGTAACTACACAATCCGGGAAACTAGCGCCTGAATTCGAGGCCCACTTCTATAAAAGAAGGCAGAATCTACCATCAAGTCCCATTATAATTTCACTTATTGTCTTTTTCCGTTGAAACGCTTTCGAATTTCACCAGCATCTGCATTTTTCCATATTAATTAACCATTTTTAAATAACTTTTTCTTAAATGGGTATATCACACCGAAATTACCCAATAACAGTAACAGTCAGGGATTAGTCCAGATACCCAGAATAATTTTCATTTTCCCTGACCATTATTATTTAAAGAGCGAAATTCTAATATTGTCAAATTTTTAATATAGAATTTTTCATAAATGGAATGAAACAATTTAAAATTTAAATACAAATTTTTTAAATTTATTATTCTTAGGGCTGTCATAACCTAACTTACTAGAAAAAAATGACTAATTTCTAACCCAAAAAGTGACTAAAAGTGACTAACGTGCGTTAATAATGTAACTAATGTTCTTTTGAATATAAAAGAATTTGAAAGAAATCGATCAAATTTATCAGGATTCCAGATCCATTTCAATAGATTTAGGATAAATTATTGAGACTTCAAAACAATTTAACTTAAATCCAAAAGAATTCAAATATATTTGAAAAAAATCAAATGCAGGAACTTGGAAGTGAGTTTAGAAAAATTTTAACGAATTCACTAGAATTTGATGAAATCCCTAAGAATTCAAGGTGGGTTTAAAAGACTTCAGAATTAATGACACAATATTTTTTTTAATTCTAAAAAATCATTGAATTGACTGCAAAATTCAAGAGAATTTCTAAGAATTTAAAAGAAATCACGCAACATTAATAATGAATTAAAACTTCCTTGGAACTTTTTAAAATTCCCTAACATTTTTGAAGTCCCTTGAACATTTTTAAAGCTCTTGAAAATGCCTTCAAAATCTTCTAAAATATCCTAAAATATTTCAAATCCTTTGAAATCCCATCAAATTACTGAAATAAATTGAAAATTCCTTGGCATCTTTAAAAAAAACATCCAATATTTCCTTTGAAATCTTTTCAAATCCCTTGGAACTTTTTAAAGCTCTTGAAAAATCTTCCGAATGTTTAAAAATACCCTAAAATCTTTTAAATCCTTTGGAAACCCTTCAGATGATTGAAATCTGTCAACAATTTTAGGAATGATTGTAAATGCCATAAAATATTTCAAAAGAATTAAAGAAAATTTAGAAACAGGTACAGACCTGAATTCAATAGTGGTTAACCCATGGATTAATTAATTGAAAGAACCGAGATTAAAGTAATTTTTTTAAGTCACCATGAGACTTTATCTTTCAAAAGTGACAAAACCGTAATTTAAGAAAAAAGTAACTAATGTGACGGTAATATACTAGTAAGTGCTAACAAAAATAGTAATGATTTAACCTTGGATTTAACTCATCACGACAGACCAGATTAAATAAAGATGTTATAGGACTAATTATCTTCAAGTTTATTTTTTCGCATACATCATTCTACCAGAAAAAATCGCTGTCTCAACGAGCGTTATTTGCTGATTGTACTTTTTCATTATTTTCGCAATATCGTTTCTCTCTGCTTACATTCCACTCCTAACGTCGTTTCACGGATAAATAGAGTACATTCATGTGCAGTTTACAGCGAGAATTTGATCCTACGACGAAGCCCGAATCGAAATACGTCATTTCAAAGAGAGAATTCAGTTTGAGCGAATGAATGTTTAAAAAAAACATGATTTGAAATTGATAAATTTATAATTATAATAGGATAAAGACACCAACTATCGAGAGTGCAACAGTTTTCGAAGATCGCCAGATATTCTTAATAATAAATAGTCAATTTCACTCCAAGCCCCATGTAATAACAGTTTCGGGGGTTGACCCGCACTGGCATTGTCACTAAATCGGTGCCCTCGAAACGTAAACTGTCAGGGTCACCTGAACCGTTTCCATAATATTGCGCGATATACTCGACTGAGTGCTCGTGCACTTGCGGCCCTTCCGAGACGATAGTCACAACCGCCTCTTTCCCTGCCCGCTGAGAAACTGCGCGGGCCAGCAGTTCTAGGGATTGGTAAATCGAATGCACTTCCATGGGACCTAGAGTGTATAATTTTTATTTATATTTAAATGTTACTACTATGATTGGGAAGAATCAAGCGTTTTTTCAAATAAGTAAATTACTTGAATAAGGTGTATTTAGTATTTATTTAAATAAAACATCGGATAATTGGTCACGACTTTTTTCAAAGCTCTATTTCTCGACGACTCGACTCGAAAAATGGTGACATCGACAGCATTACCTTTTTTAAATAACGAAAAATAGAACAAAATTTTCTTATACGTTTTTAAATTTTAACTACGTATTTAATACTTTTTATTTAATTGTCGAATTACCTGCACAGAGAAAAACGGAAGGTCAGTCTGGTCCTAGATGTGCAGATTGACTATATTTGAGGGTCAACTATAGGATAGATTTCTATATGGCTAAAGCAAATATCTCTAGAAGGTTAAAACAAGAGGTTCAAGTCGATGATCTCCGAGAATCGACTTCAATATCTCGGGCGGTCGACTCGATCATCACAGAGAGTCGAACTGATCATCACAGAGAGCCGAACTGATCATCATAGAAGGTCAATTTGATTATGTCAGATAGTCGACTTGACCTCCTCGGACAGTCGACTTGGCCATCTTAGAGGGTCGATTTGATTATCCCATGTCTTCTACATATTTTGTCCTTTTTCTACCTATGTTATGCATATATACGATATGCCAGTCTCTTTCAGGTCCCGGAAGCTGGAATTACAACATTGCCATATCGATATGAGCACTATGCCATAATTTAGTGCTTATTAAGTGCTAATTTATGCTGCAGAAAAAAAATTTTGTGCCCGGTAATTTTGGTCAAAAACATGTAGTAATGCCAGCTTCAGCTGAAGCCACAACTCCGGTATGCGAAACTCGGAAACTATTAGTGATATTAAGTTTTTCTTTGCGCAGGAATTTAGTGCTAATTAAGTGCTCTGGATTGGTGCCATGCACGAAATCCGGGCACTTTTTTTTTAATCAAAAGCGTGTAGTAATGCTGGCTTCAGGTGCCCCTGGTATATGAAACTCGGAAACAATTAGTGGTATCGAATTCTACTTTGTGCAGGAATTTAGTGTTAATTAAGTGCTAATGAATGCCGCGAAAACTAAATTTTGTGCCCGGAAATTTTAGCCAAAAAAATGTAACGCTAGCTTCAGGCGACTCTGGTAAGTGAAACTCGGAAACTATTAATGGTATCAAATTCTACGTTGCACAGGAATTTAGTGCTAATTAAGTCCTAATGAATGCCGCAAAAACTAAATTTTGTGCCCGGAAATTT
>CAKNWT010092154.1:0-11871 GCA_932066315.1 Andricus coriarius | reverse complement strand
GACTCCCATTTTTCTAATCTAGCCAACAAAATTTGCGTAAAAATTTTAGGAAGTGAGTTTAGAAGGGCAATAGGTCTGTAGTTATGGGCATTGGCTGGGTCTTGTTTTTTGTGTATCATGTGCGTTAAAGATTTTGTCCATTCGAGCGGTATGTATTCATTTTCAAGTATTTTATTAAAAAATGTTTCGAGATAAAGAAGCCAATTGGGCGGCAAGTTTTTGTAAAAATTATTTAAGATTTGATTCGGCCCTGGAGCCTTATTTACTTTAATTTTGTTGATTGAAAAAAAGATTTCGTTAGCTGTAATTCTGCTATCCAATAATGGATGTCGCACATCGGTAAGCAGTGAAGGTGTCAGACGTCTGAGAGGAAGTGTTAGATGGAAGAAATTTTCCCAAGCTTTTGTAGAAAGGATTGCAGATTTTACTTTTAAACCTCTGAATCTATTAACAGTATCCCAGAATGTTTTGCTATCATTGACACTCTCAAGGCTCATCAGAATATTGGATTCAAAACGCGCTTTTTTCTCAGCTAACAGTGCTTGGTACGATTTTTTAGTTTTGACATAAACCAACTTAGCCTCATCCGAGAAATTAGCCCTGCTGGCTTCTTTCAACGCATTAGAGAGATACGATTTGCTTTGTCGACAGTCAGAATCAAACCAAGGCTTGTCACGGTAAAATTTCTCAGTAACATTTTTTCTCACTGACCACATATCTGCTTTTTTGGCGCTGTCGATAATAGCCTCGGTAAGATTTGAATTAAGATAATCTATGTCTAATTTTTCAAAATTAACCTTAAGTCTGTGTGACAAGTACAATTCGTTCGAGAATATCTCCCGTTTGTCGTCTGTCCATCTCAGAAACGTCAAGCTTTTATTTTTGTTTTCATTCAGCGCACTTGAGTTACCAGCTGAGGTGGGAGAACAACAAGAGGAGACTAAGACCGGGAAATGATCCGAGGTGTGTGTGGATTGATCCACGTTCAAGTCTTCAAGTATACCTAATGCCTCAGCATTGCACCAAACCAAGTCATTGACCCTTTTACCCCCTGCATTAACAAACGTAAAGTGGGCTGGACTGTCACTCCGCGATCTACGATTTAAAAGATAAAACTCATTTACCTCCATCAGTTCTACCAATCCCAGCCCCCTCCTGTTGTGCGCAACATCATGACTCTCCCGGTACATTGAAAAATTTGTGTGAGAAAACATATCAGGTGGACCCTGACTCAATCCCCCCACCCTACAGTTGAAATCACCATATATAGTGATAAGAACGTTATTGTACTTCTCTGACAGAGCACATAAGGTTTCTTCGAAAAGTTATAGGATTACTTCTGTGTCTACCGTCGGATTAAAATAGCAGATTCCTACAATGAAATTAATTTTATTTGCGCTATAAATGCGAACCAAAATCCAATACTCTGACTTATCTATGAGCTCACTATTATAATAAAGTTTATTTATGAAAAGGGCGAGGCCGCCACTGGCTATGCCTTTTGATTTTTCTTTTAAAGCGTTAGGGAAGAAATGATTATATTTATTTTCCGCGTACAAGTTTTTGGGAATTTCAGTGAGCCAGGTTTCGACGATTCCTATAATATCAATCTTACCATAATTAATATCGAAGTTTAAAAATCTTACATAACCATGGCAGTTCCAGAAGAAGAAGTTTGTAGAATTGTTGACTCGTCTTGATACATTTCGCTCATTTATCCATTTATATTTTTCTTCTTCGTCTCTCTGCTTGATAATCGATTTTGAATATTTCCTTTCGTAAGATTTCCCACCTGCTCTTTGATAATGACTGGTGGAGATTCCGAAGCCTTGCGCTTCACCTTTCCCTGCATGCCGCTTGCTTCCCCAATTTTATTTTTTTCAAATGGTTCCGCCCTATTCCCAGGTAATTTGGCATTCCGGATGACAGACTCCAACGCTGACAGATCCTTGGACTCGAACTTTCTGCCATCCACATAAATTCCATTATAGCTTAAGGAAGCTTTAAGGTCACAATTTCTAGCCTTTTTAAGATATGGAAGTAGAGTCTTCCTTTCAGTTTGGACTTTTTTAGTGTAGTCCTCCGCAATGCTGATCCCAGTGCCGCGTAATTTTTTGAGCTGCGATAAGATTATTTTCTTATCATTGAAGGAATGTAGCTGAGTTAGGAGGGGACGGGGTTTGTCCCGGATTATTCCTCCAATCCGTCTAACAGATTCGACCTGGTCAGAGCGTAATTCAATATTGAGATGCTGCTTGAAAATGCCAGATACTGACTGCACCAGGTCCACGTCGTCTTCGTCTTCCTCCAGAACGCCGAAAATAATCAGGTTGTTGCTTCTTAAGGCTCGGTCCATTGTCTCGATTCTCCGGTCTTGCTCCGTAATAACGGATCTCAGTTTTTCTTGCTCGACTTTGAGCTCTTGATTTTCTGTTGTAAGGTGGTCAATTTTGTTGTGGAGAGCTGAAAGAGAGGACTCCAGATTTCCCATTTTTTGCATTAAGAGCTCAAATTTATCCTCAGAGATTTCGAGAGCCATTGTATCGAGTAACTGACGTAGCACAGAGATGGCAACATTAACACACTGTACACCCGACACAACGACCTTGAGAAAATTGGCAGTTAGAACCACAACAGCTGTTTGCTAAAAATTGATTGCGCTAATGGCTGTAACACTCACAAACCATTAGAATTGAGCACACTAGTGACAAATAGTTACTTTAAAAGTACTTTATAAATCACACTGCACGAACTCAGCCCGTAAACAACCAAAATTTTGACGAGCGATTAAACACGCGAACGACTGCCATACTTGCTTAGCAGCGCCCCCCCGCTACTTATTTAGAAGGTATTGAAAATATTTGAAAAAATTTCAAAAATAATTTAAAACCTGGAACGATTTCAAGGAATTTAAAACAAAATGTAGATTTCGGAAGATATTGAAAAAAGGCTTTTAAGAATTTTGAAAGATTTCAAGTCATTTTGCAGAATTAAAAATTTGTTCAGGAAAAATGCTACTCATTTTAAAAGATATTGAAAAGTTTTGAACAAATTTTAAAAATAATTTAAAACCTGGAACCATTTCAAGACATTTAAAACAAAATGTAGATTTTGGAAGACATTGAAAAAAGGTTTTTAAGAATTTTGAAAGATTTCAAGTCATTTTGCAGAATTAAAAATTTGTTCAGGAAAAATGCTACTTATTTTAAAAGACATTGAATAGTTTTGAAAAAATTTTAAAAATAATTAAAAACCTGGAACAATTTCAAGACATTTAAAACAAAATTTAGATTTTGGAAGATTTTGAAAAAAGGTTACATATACATACACATCAACCGGTGCCAACAGACTTTTTCATTTACATTGAAACAAAAAAACAAAATGGCGGAAATTCGAAAAAAAAATCTCATTTTTTTTCTTAGATTTTGCAAAAAAATAATAGTAAAAATAAAAAATTTTATATAAATTTGCTACCACCGGTTGATGTATATGTATGGAATATGAGGTAAAAATTTCAGACCAAACAATTCGGTAGTTTCGGAGAAAACGAACCAATCTGGACGAATCCGAAACAAATTTTCAATCCAAATTAATCCGAATTCGGATTGATGTATACTGAATTTTCAGTCCGAGTTCGGATTAAATTAGATTCCCGAAGCTAGAAAATTCACATATGCAGAAATCCCGTCTCATTATGTATTCAAGAAACAAGCGGATGTCAATACATCTAACTGGGTTATTCGAAAAACGAAATTTAACGTTATTGCAAGAATGTATTCTGTCAGTCCCAGTCAAGTAGAACTATTTCATCTACGATTAGTACTGATAACTGTTAAAGGAGCAACAAGTTTTGATGATATTAGAACATTCAATGGTAATACACACGATACCTTTCACAGCGCTTGTTTAGCATTGGGTTTCATCAAAGACGATACAGAGTGGGATCGTGCAATGACAGAAGGAGAAATATAGATGACGCCTTATCAATTAAGGCACTTGTTTGTACGTATTTAATATACTGCCATCCAAAAAATCCAGAAGAACTCTGGGAAAAATTCAAAGATTCTATGTCCCAAAACTTTCTAAGAAATTGCACTTTAGAGGAAGCACATCGAAGAGCATATATTGAAATTAATACCTATCTCTTACGTGACAGATCTGATGTTAGTTATTTTCCAACGATGCCGCAATTAAATGAAATCAATATAATTATTGATGAACAAGCTAATGATGATGAAATTTCAGCTCAACAAACTGAAGAAATTGGAAAAAGACAATATGAAAAACTTAACCCAAAACAGAAGGATATTATCGACAAAGTATTAAATGTTTTCATTACAAATGAAACAAGTACTTCATGTTTCTACATTGATGGGCCAGGTGGATCAGGCAAAACATTCATTTACACTTCATTGTATAATTTTTTACGTATAAAGTAGAAAACTATTTGTACAATTACAGGAATTGCTGCAATATTACTTCCGCATGGGAAAACTGTGCACAAAACTTTCGGTATGCCTATGCCTGTTCCTCTATTTTCTGCTTCCCTATCAAACATCCGAAATCAATCAAAAGATTGGAATTGATTGACAGGACTCTACGAGATTTCATGAATAACGGCTTGCCATTTGTCGGGAAAAAATGCTGTTAGGTGGAGATTTTAGGCAATTATTACCTGTGAAAGTCGGTGCTACACGAAGTGAATTGGTAAATTCATCTATCAAGTTCAGTGCATTATGGAAACATTTTCCCGTGTTTTCATTAACTGAAAATATGCGAACTTTACCAGGGGAAGCAGAATTTGCTAAGTATCTGTTGTCCGTTGGCAATGTTAGTTTCACTGACAATGGAAATAATCTTTTAGCACCAGAACAATATGTAGCTCCTAGAACTGATGATATAGTAGAAATCATGTTTAAAGAAACAATTATTAATCGTAGATATGAAGATCTAGCTAAGATGACCGTATTGTCTGCACGTAACGTCGATGTTAAAAAAATCAATTGCAGAGTTGACAAAACAGTCGACAAAACAGAACGGATTTACACAAGTATAGATAGTACGGAAAATTGCGATAATGGAGATATTACTAATGTGATCCTGCCGGAGTTTCTGAATACTTCGAACCCTCCTAATTTTTTACCGTATGAATTACGGTTAAGAAATAATTCGATTGTAATGTTCATACCAAACTTAAGTATCAATGAAGGTTTATGCAAGGGAACGCGATTACAAATACTTGAACTTGCTAATAATCTTTGAAGATGTCTATCTTAACAGGGGATAAAGCAAGAAATATTGTGTTCATGCATCGGATTTCATTATATTGTGACGACGTTTACCCTTTCGCTTTTAGGCGGCGGCAATTTCCAATCAAATTAGCATTTGCGATGACGATTAATAGAAGCCAAGGACAAACTTTCGAAAAAATTGGAGTAGATCTTCGTCAAGATGTATTCAATCATAGACGATTGTACGTGACATTTTCTCGAGTTAGATCTTGGAAATCTTTATGTATTTTCTTGGGAGAACAAAGCCCGAATGAAATAATTACAAATTCTGTATACACAGAATTATTTGACTGAAATAATTAGTTTACTTTTTAAACAATCGATGAAAAATGTTTTCAAAACATCTTGAGGTCACAGGATACTTTACTATACAACAATTTAGATTTCGTGGGTTTTTATTTACAATCTACATTTTCAAACAAAAATATTATTGCCCAGATGTAAAGAACATGAACACGGACGTCTGACAACCATTATTTTTTTGAAAAATTATTCACAAAAACCTGCGTAAAGTAATTTGCTCTTACGGCAAAGTTTCACATGCCCTCGAATTCTTTGCAGCAAAATAAATTTTCAAATACGAAACACGCGCGCTCAAGCGCGCGATCGGTCTTGTATGAGTAAAGTTAACATGAACACATTTGATTCATTGAGTATATTATATAAAGAATCGTTTACATAGAAACTTCGCTTACATATAGTCTTACTATAATTTATATTGTTAAGACAAATATATTAAAATTAATAAACCAACGGAACGATTCAAAATAACAGATATAACTTACCTAGCCAAGGGGGCAACATTTGACGTAAACAGAAGACACTCACCATTCAATTGAAACCTGGATTAATTATCAATTTACGCAGCTGCTGCTAGTCACTTGCGGTTCTGATATACCTATTTAGAAGTTCATTTACGAGGCGGATGATCGCAGTATTTTGTAACTATTTTATTGCAAAGATTTATTTATTGCTCATCAGCCGAGCTTCTAGGTCGTTGCCTTTATTCGCTTTTTCAACACTTTTTTCTTCGCATGCAAATTTTGAATCCTTTTTACGCTTGAGTTATAATTCAAAACATCCTGTGCAATTGCTGCCCATGACAACAACAACCATGATTTGTCCACTTCGAATGCGATTGAGAAGCGATGAGTGCGCATTTGCTAACTGCGCACTTCTTTCAGACACGATAACTTATATTTCTGTAAAAATGTAGGAACTTTAGGAAACTATTTGTGATTTCGACTTACCGTTTCGGAATCTTAATACAAATTTAGTAAATTTAATATAAAATTTACTGAATTTCATTTTCATCAACCTAATTTCGTGAATTGCAGTTACTTTAGTATCTTAAATGTGTCGGAATTTTCCGAACGTTTCTAACAATGTCATCGATCAATATTTATTCATAACAAAAAACAATTTTCAACAACAATAATATACCACACTCTCCCGTTTCTTTTATCTTCCCTGATAGCACGCAACATTCTGTGCTACTACGTTTCTCTTTGTAATCTCCATACGCATTTCCCTCACGGAAGCATCGCTTCGTGCGTATTATGTAAATTAATGTACTCGATATCTCTTTATAATGGATTTATTTGGAAAATCCAATAAATATTGTTCTTTTATTTTGCGTGTTCTGTTTTATTCAAGCCAAAAAGTAATCTTGAACAATGATGTCATAAATATTCTAAAAGTTAGTCGAACTATCTAACAGGGATACAATATCTTAGAGGTTATTTATGTAAGTCTAACTCATTCTGTTTGCACTATGATAAAAAACTTATTTGCAGTAGCTTACAGAAAGAATTTTCGCAACTATCATAATACTGTTACAGTCGCTGCTTGCTTCACGAAAACAGTTGGTTTCAAAGCAAAATTTTCAAAGAATTTCCAAGTTAAATAGTGTGTGGGTTTCACCTAAGACACTCTAGCATTCACATGGCGTCGTATAAGAGCATTTCCGTATTAATACTTATTGTACAATTGTTTGAAATATTATCAGATGCCAGAGACAGAAGTAGAATAGTACCTGTGGGTACCATACGAGTAGTGCAGTCATACCGCAGCAGGATCATAGCAGGGATAGCAAGATTATTGTTCCTGCTATCTTGTGTATTTCAATCGTAACGGATCATGTGGCTCTGGAAAAACTAGTATTGTTGCCGCCCCATCCAAAAGGAGATATTATTTCACATGAGGAAACTTTCAGAACCCAGGAAAACGAAATAATTATTCAGGTTCGTGTTTCACATGTTATAGAAAGACCTACTCCTGGAGGGGGCTAGCACGATTTTCAAAAAATAATAACATTTTTTTAAAATTCATCACAGCTATCCGTAATAACTTCGAATGCGCTCGAATGTGCCAAAAATAAAAATGTTTGCAAACTTTAAAAACTGTCCACAGTACGAAGGTTTTAAAAATTTACAAAGTGATGACCAACAAAAATAAAATCGTATAATCATAAAACTTTCTGCAGCCCGCCCGGAAAATCGTCAAATGCGCCCATACGCGCCACAAATATCTGGCATATATATAAAATTATCCAAGATATGAAGGACATATTGCAATGTGATGACTAATAAAAGAACGTTTTTAGTTGAAGGTAACTCCGGGCTTTGTGGATAAAATCTCGAATGCGATAATATGCGCCACTTTCAAAATTAACAGTAAAACATAATCAACCCGCTCATTGCCACTTGTAATCGATCCACCCCACGGTTATATCACCAAATACCTTGAATTTTGATATGAAAGATGACAAAGGGCTTTTCCGATAGTATTTAAAATGCACTCATATGTGCCACTCTTAAAATTAATAAAAAACCGTAATCAACCCCCTCATTAACACATATCATCGATCCACCCTACGCTGATATCACTAAATAACTTGAATTGCAATATAGAAGTTGATAATGGGCTTTTAGAAGAGGATTTCTAATGCGCTTATATGCGCCACTTTCAAAATTAACTAAAAAACCATAATCAAACCCCTCATTACCACTTTTCATCCATATGTCAACGCTGACATCACCAAATAACTTGAATTACTATATAAAAGTAGATAATGGGCTTCTAGAATAGGATTTAAAATGCGCTTTTATGCGCCACTCTCAAGATTAACAAAAAAACAATAATCAAGAAAATGTACATTTGTTCCAAGTATACGGTACCAAGTATATATTTGGACCATATCTATATTCTGTCATCCCCATTCGTACCTTCTATTGAATTAAACCAAGTAAAATTTACTTCATCCAAGAACAATTCGTTTTCCGCTTAGGCTATACAATCATACGTTTTCGCAACTATCAGATTACTGTCGGGCACTAAAGATTAGTAGAAAACTACTAATTCAATATTTTGATATATTCTTGATATTTTTTTAAGAAATGGAAGTGTGCAGAAATTTACATTTTTTATGTTTCACAATATACTTAAACAAATATATAGAAAATGTTGGCTTTTTCAACAATACGATTTTTTTTCTCTGAACAAATTACCTAAATAAACACGTTTTGATGATCTTAATTAATAAAGATAGACTCAAGGAACACAAAAAGTTTAGTCGAATTTTACCTAATTGTTATAAGCCATTTGGTTTTTACAATTGTTATGTTTCGTCCAACTTTGAGAGTTACGAAATAACTGTTTATAATACAATATACTATTTTGCACGAAGAAAATTTTAAACCTTACAAAATCATCTATTTAAAAAATTGTATTTTTGACTAAAATATTTTTCTGCTAATAAAATTTTCAAAGTTGTATATACCATTAAAATAAACATTACAATATATGATATCATAAACAACTTCTTAGTATCAACTTTTTCAGTAGCTTCTATACATAGTTGTCACATTGATCAGCTTAGTCTAGCCTTTTCTTGATTCGCGAAAATAGTTTGTTCAAAACTAAATTTTTAAACAATTTCAAAGTTATAAAGTCTGTTAATTATACTTGAAATACTCTGTAAAAAAATGGCGTCGTATAAGGGGATTTTCGCATTGATACTTCTTCTAGCAATGATTTCAACATTATTAGCTGCCAGAGTTGGAAAACCAATAGTACCTGAGGGTACCATACGAGTACTTAATGGACACGGCTGGCTTCTAGCAGGGCCAGCAGGAAGAAATGTTCCAAATGAATGGGACCATGTGGCTGTTATAGACTTAGTATATGAACCACGCAAAATATTTGGAACAATTGCATATGAGCAGACTTTTAAAATCCCACAAAACGAAAAAATTACTAATTGATAATGGTCCAGGCTTTAAAAATGTCACTCTGAAATTCACCAGTGAATTGAACGCTGGAATTCGCAAATACATAATACTGTACGGTCATTAACCCGACTTGATTCGGTTTGGTTTAACAAAACGAAGTAGACGCAATGATCAAGCCTGGAATGTTATCAGTGTTCATGTAAGCAAATAAAACTATTTTCAAAGTCTTCACGTCACTTTTATATACCGTATGTGTTCAACTGACTCTGTTTAAACACTAATAAGCCTACAGAAATCTAGGCAATATCAGAAAATGAAATAATGAAAATTTAGAAATTGTAAACAAATAAAAATAATTTTTGTAACGCATGTATAGCGTGCGGAAAGTGACCAATTCCGAAATTGTGGTAAAAAGTAATGATAAAAATACCTTTTCTAGCTGCTGCGCTTGTCCTCCTCGAGCAAGATTACTTTCTCTGGCTACTGCGCTTGAACACTTTGAGTAATATTACTCTGTAGGACTGCCTAAATCATAACCTTACTTCATTATGAGTTGACACTGGAGAGACTGGTTGTGAGTAATGAATAGTGACTTGACCAACTCGAAGTAAGAATTTATCATAAATAACCGATATATTACCTATATATTACCAACATAAACCGTATTTATAAATTATTCATAAATTTCCGTAAATTTTGAAAATTTTTGGATTTCTTTCGAAAAGCTCTGGATATTTTTGATAATTTTTAGTATTTTTATCATAAATTTCGAAAATTTACTGAAAGGAGGGACCCCAAAATAGGCCGAAAATCCGCCCCTTTTTTTGAGCCTAATGTAGTTTTTGAAAGAAAGGAGATAAATTGACGCAACAAAGCTCAAAATAATCGTCAATGCATGTTGTAACCGGGTTTGCCACTAGTTTACCCTTTGAACCCCTTTGAATACTGTTAAATTGAAAGACTACCCCTAATTGGGATGAAAAGTTGTTCATGCATAAGAACGTGATTGAAATAGCTTTCAACTGTTTTTGATGTAGATACGATCGTGTTGGTATATTAACGTATAGTCTCTACGTCCATTCTTCTTATATAGCACCATTTCAACCCCTAAAACCCTGAAAACTACCCCTATCAGGGAGTGGAATGTACACCGGTACTATAAGAGTAGATAGAATAGTTTTCAATAGTTTTTTATCAAACAGTGACGCTTCGACTCTCGAACATCGAAAAACTACCCCTATGAGTTATTTTTGAGTTATTTTTTTCCCCATAGATGGAATCATTTAGTGTCAATGTATAATAACTACGTTAATTATTCTAATTACTTAGCACCATTTTAACCCATAAAACCGAAAAACAACCTCTATCATGGGGTAGAAAGTACTTAATGACCAAGAATGAGGATAAAATATTGCATTTTTTTCTATAGATATGGTCACGCTAGTGCCAATGTATAATAACTTCGGTTATTATTCTTACTTAGCATTAGGGGTAGTTTATAAATTTTCCAGTGTTAAAAGGGGTGTCTTTCTTTTCGAAGAATATTTTTATCACATGCAGGAATTCTCCCATGTGTCTTTGGATTCCCAGATAAAGTGCCTGCAGCTAATTCTCATTTTTGGTCAGCGACTGGTTGAACTGTTGCATTAGAGCCACGGCTATTTCTGTAGCGTCGTTAACAGCCCAGACAGCAGGATCTGTGTTTAAAAATGACGAATTCAATTGCATAATATCGAAAAATCGAAGTGCTTCTAAAGTAACAAAATCTTCAATATCATTCTCCGCAAAATTTGTCAGATTTTGACCTGAAAGATACTTTGCGGGCTTGTCTGAGCCTTCTCGCGTTTTCATCGCAGCCACCATTGCCCTTTTTTGTTCGAGTGAAATTCTAGAATTAAAGAATGCCATGGCCAAAAGTTTCTCTGAAAGATACCACAAATGTCCTTCAAACTTGTCACAAGCGACTCTTGATATTTTGACATTGACGGACTTGCTACTCACCAATTTTTCAATTAAATGTAAGTCATTGTATACCGCAGCAACCAGCAACGGAGCTTCAAACTAAAATCGGATGTGAGTTTTGATCACAAAAAGGCACAAATCCCTGATGGCTCCGGTTTCGATAGATGTCAACGTATACTGATTTCAAAACATCCAAATTTTCAGACAATAAATGGCAATTGCCATCCACCGCGCATTGTGCATTGGTCCTGGAGCCATAAAACGAATATCCCGAACTGGAACATCTCCTAAAAAAATTATGGCTTATCGAAAGATTCCCACGCTTCACAAAACTTTTTAAATAATGAAGTCTCTGGTCCAGATGTTGGACCAAGGCATTCTTTGCA
>CAKNWT010092146.1:0-12102 GCA_932066315.1 Andricus coriarius | reverse complement strand
CAATCATTGAAGCTTGAAAGACTCATAAATGCTTAATGGTAACCAGCAAAGATGATTAAATACTGAATGTCGTCAATTTAAAATTATTCCATTTTCGAATCCATAATGTGATCTTGTTACTTATATCAATTGTTTACTTTTGAAACTTTTTCACAGGTTGCCAAAAAATCCATCGTATCAATTTCCTTTAACAAAATACTTTTTTCCAAAATCGTGAAACAAGATTCAGTTTAGTCTAACCAGCTTTGCCAAAGGTCTGAAATAGAAACCTCTTTTCATTCCGACGTAATAGCTGTTTTCAAAATATTCATTTCATTCGCTACAACCCTTCATAAACGAGTCGTTGCTACCCTCGCAGCTTATCGATGTCCATCTGCTTTCCCACTTTTCAACTACGCGTTTTACTATATTTTCCATAGCGTGTATTGAAAAAAGTTCTTCAAAGTTGAATATCGAACCTGTCAATTGAACCCCTTTTGCTAGTGCCGGAAAAAAGTAGCATAAAAGTAAAACATTATTCACCCTTTGCCTGTGCAATGATAAATATTACTTTCTGACATTTTTCAAACGGAAAACTCGTTTAAAAGCACCATAAATACACACAGTAAAGCAAGGGAATAGAAGGCGAAACAAAACCTAGCATAACCCGACTCCACTCCCCTCATCACCCCTTTCTTCCGACGCAGTATCCACCACAAAAAACTAAAAAATCCCAAAACTGAGCAAAAACCCCCACCCTCCACACACACCGGATTTTAAACTCTTTCCTCTAAATCCGCCTACTTCTGATACTTCTCCCCTCACCATTGCGCCTCACACCCATTTCTCACTGTGATATACCCCTCACCAGCTCTCTTTATACCGTACCCCTTCCATATTTAGTTTTTTTCCACTCTGTACCCCTGTACTTTCACTCTTCCTACCACTGTCTTTCCCGTATCCCTCATGATATCATCCAGGCACCTATCACCCCTCTTCTCTTTAACCCTATACTTTTGGAGCTCTCAACCACCTTCATCTCTTTCCTTTCTATCCCTCTCCTCTATTCTATACCTATACCCCTCCTCTCAAAATCAACTTATCTTGTACCTTCACCCTTCTTAGCCACTTCTATATATATATGTATATATATATATATATATATATCCATCACCCTTCCCTCACTTCCCCCTGTAACCCCTTACCATCTGTACATATCCCACTTCTCTATACCTCTAGCCCCTTACCACTAAAATCCCCCTTTCTTGTAACTTCACCCTAGTTACCTTCTTCTTGCCCACTTCTGTATACCTCTATACCTGTATGCCCCTCACCAATTCCTCACTCCCTCTAACCCTATATCACTCCCCCTCCCCTCCCCGTCTTGCATATCCTCTGCCACTATACCTCTCACACTCTATCCACATACCCTACCCTTCCACGTTCTATCCTTGCACCCCATGAAAATAGGAATAGGAGGGGTCTACCCGCATGCTTCCTAACTTGGGCGCGGAAATTGATGCCAAGTTAAAAGGGGGACTCGACCATGTTGGTCTGCAAAATCATGGTGGGTAAGTGAGAGAAGAAGAACAGTGTGCTCTTTCTCTTGCAACACCGGGTTAGCACACCAAAATGGTAGACCGCCCGCTCGTGGTTTTCACCTCGCTAAGACATGCTTAGTCCCCTCCTATTCCTATGTCCATGTTATATCCAAACCTCTTACCGCCCCCTCCTCTGTGTATTCTTATGCCTATCCCCCTTCCATATCCCCTCAGCTTTTTTCCTTCTACGTATCCGCTTTCCCCTCTGCCCCTTCCGTTCCACGAGATAGGAACGTATCTCGGACGGATGAACAATATTCAGCATTAAATATTTTTTAAGGAGTGGAGGGCCCCTGAACGTCGTTCAAACCTATGCGGCTGGGTACCCTCACTAGGGTGGTCCTTATTTTATTTTTTGTTGGAAATCGTTTCCGATTCTGGTTTGATTTCTGGTTTGCGATTCAAGACTCTAGTTCGAATGCCCAAAAATAAAATGCTCTCCAAACTTTATTCACATCGGTCCATGGTAACCGGGCCCCCAAGGCTCCGAATTACAAAAAATTTATGAGAAGAAAATCAAAATAAATCGATTTTATACTCTGAAAAATTATGTGTTACTGTTAGTGTTGTTACGCTATTGTACCCATCGCACCAGGCATTTTGAAGTTTCCCATAAGATTAAAATTTTAACATTTTCTATAGATATTTGCTAAATGACGTCTGGCGTCTAATTTAGTATTCCAAAAATATTTCATTTCTGTATTTTTCAATGAAATATTCTTAAGCTTTGCTAGAAAAAACAGTTTGACTTTAAAAATAATCCTATCCTAGAAGTCCAAAATTAAAAAAATGTAAGATAGTTCTAGAGTCAAACTTTTTCTAGCGAAGTTGACCAATATTTCATGGAAAACTCCAGAAGTGAGCTATTTTTGGAATTCTTAATTGCCCGCCATCTTGAATTTTTCTAAAATTTTATATTTTTCTGTTCACGATTCGCTCAACAATGATTTATTAGATTTTTTTAGAATATTTAAACTTTATGAGATAATAACTATAGAAATTGACTTTTTTTTATCCTAATTGTTAGGTCTGCCATTTTTGAAATGTTGACAATTTCAAGTTTTTTGGTATATTTTTTAAGCATTACCTACAGACTATCACTCTATGTGGGCGCTTGATTTGAATACAATCTGAAAACCTTTTTCCATTAATTAAATGTTTCATTCGCAAAAAAACTTGGATGTGAAAAAAATTTCATTTTAAAATTACTTAAATTCGTTATCGTTTGCTTTTGGGGCATTATTTCTAAGCTTCGGCAAAGTGTAGTCCTGCTGGATGGTAATTAATGGGGGGGGGGGGGGATTTTGCGATTCGGATAAATATCTATAAAAATTTAAATATTTATAAATATTTAAATATTTATCAATGTTTTCAGATTTTTTGGGTGTACCGACGAATTCAGCAACTTGTAACTCTTTTAATAGCAATAAAACAAAATTTTGCCTTCTTCAGTTTCGATAGGATTTTTCATGCCCTTTCTGTTGAGGATAAGGATTTTTGAAAAAATAAATATTTCACCTTCGATAATAAAGATAAAAAAATTTTACTTGTTCCGTATTTGGTCATTTTATTTAGGCTTAAAAGAATCCTGAGCTTTTTTCCTTCAAGAACCTTAAGATTACAAAGTGGGCCGACATTTTTTTATTTATAAAAATAAGTGTTATGTAGCTTTTCAAGGATTTCATCTGTTTCGATGATTTAAAACTCTTTTAATAGTATCGAAAAAACTTGTTCTACACTTTCGATAGGATTTTTACGTCCTTTTCACTAAACATATCCATTTTTTGAAAAATAGGTAATTGATCTTCAAAAATAAAGGTCAAAAATAAATTTCACTATTTTCGAAGTTTGCCCATTTTTTGGGTATCATTTTGGGCTTAAAAGAAGCCTGATGTTTTTGCCTCTAAAAACCCTTATGATGAAAAACTGGACTGACAATTACTTGCTTATGAAAATAAACGTTAAGTACTCTGGTGGACGAGCACCGACTTTGTTGGACGCCCATTTCCATAAACAAATAATTGTCTGCCCACTTTTTCACTGCTAAGTTTTTTTATAGTAAAAATCTCAGTTTTCTTTTACGCCTTAAAAGAAACAAAAAATGGTCCAAATTCGAGAAAAAAAGTGGAATTTGTTTTTGACTTTCATTTTTGAAGGTCAAATATTTATTTTTTTTAAATGCATGTAATCAATTAAAAGGGCCTTAAAAAATCCTATCGAAACTGTAGGAGACAACATTTTGTTTTATTGTTATTAACAGAACTTCAAGTTGCTGAATTCGATGATAAACCCGAAAAGCCCAAATATACCATCCTCTCCATCTCGGTAAATATTTGTCTCAATGGCAAAATTTTTCCCCCATAAATTTCCATCAAGTAGGATTACACCTTGCCGGAGATTGAGTCCAATTAGAGAACTTTGTTTTTTTAGGTGGGGTCACTTCAGAAATAATGATCCATTCGTGGAATATTCATTTATATCCTCGCCATTTTAATCAATACAGATAAAACTAGAGGTTTTTTCTGCAAATTGAACTTCAAAAGAAACGTGTGAGGACCCAAAAGAGCTTTGGAGAAAACTTGAATAGAAAAACATGAAGACGCATTCACAAACCAACCGTTTGCAAAGTGGAGTTGGTAAGTTAGGGATTTACAGAATTTGTCGACCGATGACTTTTTCTATTGAAATTGGGTTCATTTGGAAGTCTAACTGAGGTCTCCTTTGGAAAAAATTCATCGTTTTGGGATCCTTTTCAGGAAGAGGGTTTTTTTTCTTGCAACTCCTCAGGGACCAAAAATGGGTTCTAATATAAACCCTAGTTTTTTCTGTGAATTCATTTTAAATTATTTCTTGCATCTAAATTTTATTAAAGTTTAAATATATTTCACTTCAAATTGAGGTACATTCAGTGCTTGAAAATGAACCCTGATTTTGTTACATTGATCATGGAAATTTCAGTTTTAATTTCTTGCAAGTTAAAAAGTTATAACCAAGAATCTGATTCTGAAAGGTTAAATTACGAACTTGAAATCGAATAGTTGGATAAATTATTATTCATCTTTGTCAAGTTGAATTTCAAATTGAAGTTTATAAGAATCTTGAAACAGTGTAACAGCGAACAGTATTGAATGAGCACAAGTTGGAAGTAAAGACGGAAAAAGTTTCTTCGTTTCATTAAGTCGTCAAAAGCCGCAAGCGGAACAATGGCTTTTCAAAATGGGAAAAGTTCACTTGCGTCTTATTCTTCCATTGCAGCTGGATTTTTCTGCTATTTCTTCCTTTATATGATGCTTGAAACAACAGAATTTTAAAACAAAAGAAAACGAAAAAGAAACCTCGTAAAAGAATAATAACTTTGATCCTCTTTTTATCTGTTTTATTCAACACATTCAAATTTTATTCATTTTTTTCGTAGATAGCTAGATAGAAATAAAGAAATTTAATTCCGATTAAATCAACATTTCAGTTCTGCGTTGACGTCCAAAAATATAACTTTCGTGACAAAATTCTTAGAAATTACGAAAAAAATGTAACTCCCCCTACATTCCCCTCCCCTTGCTTCACCTTTCGACATAATTTCCCTAGCTTTCTCGTCCTCTATTTCCCCCTCTCCTCGGTGCCCCAGATGATACTACCCTTCCCCTACTTTGCTTCACCAGTCCCCACTTCCTCTCCTATACTCACCCTCATTTTTAATAATTTTCCCTCACTTCCCCTGCTCCTCTAATTTTCCACAATTCCCCTACTCCTCCCTCATTTCACCTGCTTCCTTTTCCGTCATTTCACCTCACTTCCCCTGCTCCCTCCGCATTTATCATAATTCCCCCTACTCCTCCTAAACTAATTTCCTAAACGTCCCCTCATTTACCCTACTTCCCCTTTCCTAATTCCCCCTACTTCCCCTCCCATAATTTTCCCACACTTCCAACCCTTGGAAAAAAAATAATTACGAACGGACGGACACCCGACCGAAACTATAAGGGTTTCTGGCAGAACACTAAAAACGACCAAATTTGGACAAGCACGCATTTAAATAATTTGAAATGAAACAAAAAAATTAAGATGAAAAAGGAACACAAAAAAAGAAGGTGACGAATAGAAACAAAATATTTTGTTTTCATTTATAAAAAAAATAAATAAAAATTAAAAAAGAGAAGAGAAAGCAAAGAGAAGGAAAAGGATTTGAATATCGCCTTCGCTTTCCTTTTTTTATTTATTTTTCATATTTAGAATGAAGATATTAACATGTGAGGAGTAAGCGAAAAAAACGTGATAAAACTACTTCAGTTAATTTCTCAATATTGAGGATTTATTGTAGCTTGAAATCCATTGATCGACATGAAAATTAAAATGGACTGTTATAATCAGTCAGGCTGCCAAATAAATGAATGGCAAAAGCCTTTTTAATTTAATAATGCCTGGAAGTTATTAACTAAATGAAAAAGGATGCATTCACTTTTGATTCAGTAAATACATATTTTACTAATTATTTATGTTAAAATTATATATATTTTCAATTTTTTATTTACATACAAATTCAGAAGACAGTTTTTTACATCATTACTATATTTTCAATTTAAAAAATAAAATTTAATAATTTCGTAAAGTTATACATCATAGGAGAAGTATTGAAAAATATGTATGAATTGGGGCATACCATATACAAATAAAAAGTGGATCATCGATTTCCTTTCTTTTTTGACATTGCATAGTATTTGGGGTACTAAATAACATGGTCGGAAGGTTTTGCAAAATTTTCAATATTTTGGTAGATATTGTTAATTGAAAATTGGACCATATTTTAACAATTTTTGTCTCTGCTATTATTGATCGGACGAGAAAAATACTGTTTGTTTATAAACAATTTTTCATTTTTATTTTTGGACGCTAGAAACACTCCGAAATTAAAAATGAAATAAATATAATGTTTCTAGTGTCTGGAAGTTAACCACAAAATAGAAAAAATGTAATTTTTGGTAATTTTGACAAAAAAATCACGAAGTTTTTCTGAAAAATTCAAGTCTCCTATTTTGTTCAAACTATTTGTAATAATGGCTCAAAAATGATTAAAATTAGTGTAAATCGTTTACAGGAATGCTCAATTATATTGTTGAGCAAATATAAAAAATGGTTTATTTCTAATAAGCAAATTAATGAGCAAAAATTCTTTCTTAAAGGTTAACAAAACTCAGATCATTCATTCCACAAAATCTTTGTCGCAAAATATATCAGAGTAGTATTTAATCACGACTTATTAGGATTTTTTTAATAAGACTTTTTTTTAGGATAAAAATAATTTGTTGGAACATAAATCTTATCAGCAAGTGTCAAAATTTCGAAAAAAAAATGAAAAATTTCTAATACTTTTGTTCTAAAAATTGTTTAGAATTTGTAAAACTTCTGAAAAAAGAAAACGGAACTTTCTAGTACTTTTGTCTAAAAAAGTCCTGCTCAAAAGGAAAATAAAAAAATGAAGTGGGACTTTTCCAGCACTTTTTTCTTAAAACGTTAAAATGTTTTTTTTAAACAAATTAAGTGGGACTATTTTGGTACTTTGTCCTACAGAAGTTACATCAGTACATGTCAAAATTTCGCAAAAAATAAAATGGAACTTTTCAAGTATTTTTTTCCCTAATTGGACTTTTAAAAAAGTCTAAGAAAATTTGGTTATGAAGTACTGATTCGTCTCATACCTAGTACTTTACCAAGACTTTATCCGGGATCCTGATGGGATCCCAAAATGTTTGTAAATATGTTTCAATTTTCAATTACTAATATCTGCCCAAATATTATAAGTTTTGCAAAACCCTCTGGACTCATTATTTAGTACCAAAATTTTTATTTACCAATTTAAGTCTAAATTTAGTCGTTTTTATTCTTTGAGTTCACAATTTTTTTAATTTCTGAGAATGGGATCATAACTGGACCATCATTTATTTTCCCTCTATACTTTTTTAACTTATGAAAATCCCGTACATATAAATTTAGACATAAAAGTTTGAAGTTTTTAAAATCTATGTTGAAGATGATTATTTAAGAGAGAGTAGAAAAGAGTGAAGTTATATTGTGGAAATAGAAAAATTGTGAAGATTTATAAAGTAAATAAATCATCTCTTAACCAATCTTTCAGTATTAATCTTAAGGTGCATCGGGAATAGCAGATTATGCTTTTTATTGCATATACCACAGGTGTTTTCATAAACGTAAATACCGCATAAATTATATTTTTAAGTATCTCTAATCCCGAAAGAGAATTTTGTAACTCGTTGACACAGGCTGATTCTCACTTAAACGGTATATGTTGACCGCATTATCTGAGTTATTTATATGTACAGAGTGTGCATGATTCAGAGTGTTGCACAGTGATTTATGCACACTGTTTAAGTATGAACACAATGTATACGTCCGATGTAATGTATCCGCGGATTTTGATGCAATATTTAGAATTTATGATCCTTGATAAATTATACTAAATCCATATCCTTTTTAGATACAAAATGTTGAAAGTCTAGATGCATAAGAAATTTATTATTATACCATTAAGCCAAATCCTTTTCAGGGTAAGCGTGACTCACTCGGTTCTAGTCTCGTACTGTCGGAGATCAAGCAGTTCAAATGAGACAAGTGAGGAAGGAAAGTGTACGTGGCAATGCGCAGTTTCAGGGAGAAGGGATAGATTGGGCATGCGCATGGCATTACTTAGTTCTCTAGAGGACTAAATGCCACATTACTTCGCTGCGACGTCACCAATCGAGTAAAAACCAACTTAGATTCTTCTGAACGAACGTGTAAGTCGCAAGTTCTGGCGCGGGTATTGGGGAAATTTCTTTTACTCTTGTTAGTGTTTCTTCTACACCACATTCTTTGAGAATCCACTTATTACTGACTTTGTCCATTAGCGTTTTACTCCACAGATTGCGCAGGAACTGCATGCCAATTGCGGTAACTTTATTATTATCCTTTTCTTGGTAGGTAAAGGTATCTCTACCGTACGACACAGTAGGTGCAAGTACAGAATTATATATCGCAAGTTTAGCTATATTTGTTATCTTTTTACTTCTGCAAATGGCTCCTACCCTCGTTTATATGCCTGGCTGAATTGACTCTGCCATAACAGCCTTATCATCTGCAAATGCTAACCCACGCACCTTCACTGTCCCGAGATCCACACCTTCTTCATCGAAGATGGCCATTCTTAGACACTTATTATTAACAATATGGGTATAGTTGAAAAGAATTCTTAAATTTTCAATCTTATTGCATTATTTAAAACTATTTGTCTTAAAACAGGGTGGCCGAGGATCAAGGAAATCTGGAAACCAGAGAAAAGTCAGGGAATTTGATTGGTAAGGGAAATTCAGAGATTTTGAAAAAAAATAAAAAGGTTAAGGAATTCTGTAAGGAGCACTTTAAGTAACTGACAAGAATACATTTTAGTCGCTTTTTTAAAATAAAAAGTCACTATAGTAACTTTTTAAAATGAAAAGATCACTTTAGTTACTTTTCTTTTAAAAAATTAGCTCATGGGTGAACCACTATTGAATTCAGGTCTATGCACATTTCTGAATTTTCTTCAATTTTTTTTAATCTTGTAGGGTATTTGCAAAGATTCTAATTTTTGTATAAATTTCAATGATTTAAAGAAATTTGAAAGATTTTTGGGTATTTTTAAAACTTCCAAGGAATTTTAAAGAGATTAAAAAAATATCAATAGATTACAAATTTTTTAAAAAGATTTCACATAGTTTATGGTTTATTTTAAAAAGTTTCAAGGGATTTCAAAAGATTCGAAATATTGTTGGGTATTTTAAAAGTTTCCAATGAATTTTTTATAAATTTCAATAATTCGAAGTATTCCAAAGGATTTTAATGATTTTAGGGTAATTTTAAAACTCGCAAAGAATTTGAAGGAGCTTTAAAAAGTTTCAAGGGATTTCAAAAAATATTTTAAAGGATTTGAACTATGTTAGGCTATTTTTGAAGATTTCAAGAAAGATTTTTAAGAAATTTCCAAAGATTTGAAAGATTATAAGGTATTTTTAAAAGTTTGCAAGGAATTTTAAAGAAATTAAAATGTCAATGGATTTGAAAATATTTCAAAGGATTTGAACTAATTAATTGTATTTAGTAATGTAATGAGATTTCAAAGGATCGGAAATATTGTAAGGTATTTTCGAAAATTCCAAAGGAATTTTCAACAGCTTTAACCAATGTTAAAGAATTTCAAAAGATTTTACAGGATTTAAAATATATTAGTGTATTTTTAATAGATTTTAATAATTTGAAGTGATTTCAAAGGATTTTAAAGATTTTAGGGTATTTTTTCAAATTCCAAAAACATTTCAAGAGCTTTAAAAAGTTTCATGGGATTCCTGAAGATTTCAAAAGATTTTAAATATTTTTGTTTATTTTTAAAGTTTTCAAGGTATTTCTAATACATTTCGATGATTTGCAGGTTTTCCAAAGGATTTTAATGATTTTAGGGTCATCTTAAAACTCCCAAGGAAATTGAAGGAGCTTTAAAAATTTTCAAGAGATTTCAAAAGATTTCAAAGGATTTTTTTTAATGCATTTGAATCGTATTGAATTTAACATGAATTATTTTGAAGGCTTATGAATCGAATTCTTTTTAATTCAAAAGAAAATAAGTCCCATTATTCATGCACATTAGTCACTTTTGCTCTCTTTTTTGTTAGAAATTGAGTCATTTTTGGTATATTTTTCGTTTTAAATTAGTCAATTTTCACTTTTTCATGTAAATTAGGTTATGGCAGCCCTAAGAATAATGAAAAAAATTAAAAATTGTTTTATTCCATTTATAAAAGATTCTATATTAAAAATGTTACAAGATTAGAATTTCGGGTTTTAAATATTAACGGTCAGAAAAAATGAAAAATCAGTTAGGTAAAAGTCAGGGAATTTTGAAAATGCAGTTTTCCGGCCACCCTATAAAAGCTAAAAGCTTGATTCACATTAAAAAATGTTCAATTTTGAATCATTTTAAATTGAACGTGATCAGTTTTGAATAATGCTTATTTTGAATGTGTTAAATTTTGATGTTTAATTATTTATTTGGTCGCAATCGCTTCGAATTCCTTCCTAAAAATATGCCATCTTTTTAAAAATATATAAATATAAATTTCTCTCGAAGATGAATAATCATTGGTTATCATTCCGTAGTCCGCAGAAACTGGTCGTTAAGTCTTACTTTCTCCTACAGTAAAGATTATGCTTGCGAAAAACAAATTTATGAAACATTCATTCATGATACAAAGTGGATAAGCTTCTCCTTAGAGAGACTTATATATAATAAATTCTTTTATTTCGCAGGAAACTACTTTTTTTATTAGTTACTGAGTCCTTTTTTTTTTCAGAAATATTGATAAAAACAACTATTAGAATTGATACTATCGTGCAAACAATAAACGCGGTATCTGCATGTGGATAAGACTTTGTTTTTTTTCGTAAACATATGAAATTATTTAATCACGATTTGAATAAATAAAGTAAAATAATAATAATAATTTTAAGTCGTTTTAATAATGACTAGTAGATCAAAAACCGTCATTCCACCGACGAACTAAATTAGACTAACGCTAGTTAACAAAACAAACATATTTTTAATTATAATATAGAAATCACTCAGACAAAAAGTTGTCTTGAAACAAAAGCATCGCCCTCTTGCCTGTTTTGTTTTGAACGACGTGAATATATTTTTCACACAAACAGAAATTTTTGGCTGCACGATTAGGTGAAATTAGTAGCATAAGGAAAATTGTTGCTGCCAAAGGATTCCTGTTCAGACAAATGAAAATCATCTCAACCTTAAATTTTAGAGGAAATTCCATTTACGTCAAAAAACATCCATTTGTGACAAGAGGACATTTCTCTGAGTGAATGCTATGTCGTTGAAACTTTTTTTTTAATTACTCGATATTTTGCTAAGTACTATATCATCTGATCAGACAATCAAAATGCGGAAATTTCAGGGTGGCCGTTTTAACCGAAGAATAAAATTAGTCAAAATTAGTGGTGATTTCCTGTTTTTTTTCTGGTTTGCAAACATTTGTCTTGAAACTGCAAATTTTTCATTTAATGTAATCAAAACTGAACTGCAAATTGAAGCCCTTAAAGTTGAACTCTTTTGTATTTTAATCTTTTACAATTATAGCTTAACAAAATTTCAAGACAAAATTTTGTTATTCTAACGTTCAATAATATAAAGGTTTAAAATAGTAACTTTCAACTCTTACCAATTAAACAATTTTAAAGTAAAAGCTATCAATACAAAATTTTTAATTTTAAACTTTTATAAATTGAACAGCTTAAAGATTTCTGGTTAAAAAAGTTAAATCCACTGTATCATTTTCAATGCTATCAATTAAAAATAATCCTACCTTTCAGCAAACATTAATACAAATCTTAGAAATAAAACATGCCCCTCTTCCAATTTAGTACAGAATTAAGAATAAAATGTTTCCTCTGTCATCTGAATATTAGCAATATCAAATTAGCCCCCCCC
>CAKNWT010092139.1:0-17841 GCA_932066315.1 Andricus coriarius | reverse complement strand
TTTGTTACGTACCGTCCTGGTAGATGCATCTTCTTATCTCTCAGCATGCTTTGTATGTGAGTAACCGATTCATTTGGACAGTTCATCTGGCCCATAATAATTAACCCTTAATTATAATATTTGAATTACCGTTGCCCAATTAAAAATTTCCTACTGTTACGAAGTATTTTTAAAATTAGGAACTGATGATAGTTGACAGTTATAAAGCCAATATAGCTTCCTTCCATGGTTCCGTTCCAAATTGTCGCTAAAAAATTAAAATTCAATTAAAATTAGCAAAATGCTTGGAAAAATGTCGTACCTTACCCACGCATTTGTACCTTCGAGTAAACCACACTCAAAATTCTCATCAATGTTCTTTACTACTTCTTGCATCGAGACGAAGTACTACGGAATCCGAAAAAACCTCTGTTTTTCATGCCCGTTTGCACCCGACGCGGAACTGAGCTGGGCCGCAACTTCATTAATAATTAAATTTAGGCATTCGCCAGGAGCGACCTTTTCGAACGGTAGTTCGACTAGCCCCTAATTTCTTATTTGGTATTAACGGACGTCGCTCTTCAAACTGCACAAACGAACATGCGTTTCTACCAAATGCAGCCGAAACGGGATGGCATCGAATTATCGCATCATCGGACCTAATTTGACAAATTTAATTGACTCACACAGACATCTAAATTCTTAACCAGCACAGCTTATTTCCCACCGTCAAGAATGTGCAGTTTCTGCCAATCAGCTTGCTGATCCCAGAATAGAAATGGCGAATCGGTTCCAATGCAGTTGTCATCCAAGTGCAATGGTTCAGGGAAATGTGTCAACCTGAGAAGTTACATCCTTTCCCCAAAACTATAAATCTAATCCTTTCCCACTCTGCCCTTGCCCCTGGTGAATAAAGTGTGGCAGTAGCTATAAGCTAGGGTAAGTCGAATATGAAATCGCTTATGTTTTCTTGAATCCTTTGGAATTTTTCTATGTGGTTTCTATTACATTCAATTTTGATTTAAATACATTACCATCAATACTAGAGTCAGTTCGTTAGTCAGTAAAAAAAAAAATTATCATTGAGAATCAACGGTAGCAGGGCTGCCGGAAAAGCAAACATCTTAAATTAATAAGATGGTAATCAGGATGTCACCAAACTGAACAAATTAACACTAGAAGTCCCGGGAATTTCGGCCACCTTTGGTTACCACGAGGTGTCAATTGACCCCTACCTGCCTTGGGTATCAAATAATGATTTTAAACAGTTTCTACCTTCAAAAGTTAATGATAGAAGTATGCTTTATTCATATTACATCGTTAATATAACTTGAGAAGAGCTGTGAGTCCTAAAAAAGTACAACAATTAAGTAAAAATGCATACCCCAGCATATTCCTGTCGACTTCGCTTCTGCTGCTACTGCAACAGCAAGCTAAATCATTTTGTACCGCTGTACTCCCCGATCCGATGCGAAGCATAATACAGTTGATACGCTCGGCTTACGGAAAAATTGGTTACTGACTTATTCTTCGAAACAGGCGAAATGTGGTTATTTCTAGCGCTTTACTATCAACGTAGAACGTTATACACCGGAAGCAGAACAGATAGTCCGAAAATGTTTTGAAGCCGAGTAGAAGAAGAACCGACCATAAATGCAAAGTCCAGCAGGCAGTATATTATCTATTTCCTGTTAAATAGAAGAGCGATAATAGTGTTCAGGATTAGAAATATCACACACACGTTATGGAAGCGATATAAATCAGACCTGCAGCGCAGAAGTGGAAAAAAGTAATGAAATACCAGCCAAAACTCTATAGGGGTCAATTGACATTTGCCGGTAACAGACTCTAAAAATTCAATAATTTTTAGAGTGCGCATCAAATATTTCCGCTGCGGAGATTAACCACTTCTAAAATCGAAAGGGGTCAATTGACCCCGTCCGGTACTTCTAGTGTTAATAAAATTAATTTGACAGCTTGTACGGCCGTTACATTATGCTAATTAGAGCTCTTTCACAGGATTTTAATATTAAAAATCATGATCTTTTACGTAAAAGTTTGTTATTTGCATTGACATAACATTTTTTAAAATAGCGATTCAAATTAAAATTAGAAGAAAAAAATACAATTATGCTTTAATGTTTTTATTTAAATTTGATCCAACTTCTGGCTAAAAGGATTATCAAGTTTCATTTTACAATTTTCTTATTTGAATTAATTATACATAGTCTGTAGTGAATCGCAATTTACAACAACTTTCATAAAAAAGTGAGGAAAGATTGGGTAATGTCAGCCTGCATGACATTCCTTCATTTCATCTGATGTTATATTTTGAGCATCACCGCTTATCTTATTTATTTTTATCCTCAAATAATTTCTATCTGTCTCATATATTTCACCAAGAATCCCAGTTTAATTCAGTATTGAACAAACGTCACTATTGCTTTCTAATAACATAATATATTTTTGGTTTGGCGTGATAAAAATTCAGCATTTCCTACAAGCAAACGAATTTCTTTATCGGCGGGAAATCGGTATCTTCGAAACTCGAATTGTCGGTTCTGATTTGGCTCGGGAATCAGCAGAGTATATCCAGCTCATCCAAGTGCATATCCTAGTGATTCATGAGAACGAGTCCGGCCCGGAGGAGAACTTGACCTGGCATAAATAGGAGGCTACTGAGAAGAAGTCCGGACAGGTGCATTTTGTCTGGCACAAAAAGAAGAACTAGGATGGCGTTTGCCATTGGGATTCCATTTTGACTCTAGTGAATCGTAATTTTCAAAAGCTTTAATAAAACTGTTCAGGAAGATTGGGTGATTTTTGCCTACTGGACTACACGTTATTTCATCTCCAGTCAAATTATCAACTGCGCCACTTATTATATTTATTTTTATTCGCGAATTATTTTCATCTGTCCTATATATTCCATGAAGAGTCCCACCATAATCCAATATTGCAAAAACGTCACCACTGGCTGTTGATAATACAATATATTCTTGGTGTGGCCCAAGCACATAGCTCGTATGATCTATTCGCATTCGAATTAGTTCATAGGCAGGAAAAACATATCTTCGAAATTCAAATCGCTGGTTCTGGTTTGTGCAAGGAATAAGCCGAACATAGCCAAGTTGTTCTATTGCACATCCAAGTACTTGAACAGAAAGAGGCCTGCCGGGAGTGGTCCCTGACCTAGCACGACGTGGAGGCTCCTGAGGTGAATTCCGTCCAGGTGAATGTTGTCTGTCAGAAGAAGAAGAGCCAGGGTTACGTTCGCTATTACGATTCAATTGGGACTGTAGTGAATCGTAATTTGCAGAAACTTTATTAAAACTTTGGGGGAAGATTGGGTGACGTGTGCCTACTGGACAAGCTCGAATTTCATCTGGGGTCAAAATATCAATTTCGCCGCTTATAATATTCACTTTAACTCTCGATTTAGCTTTATTTGTCGTATATATTCCACGAAGAAATCCGATATACTCTAATATTGCAAAAATATCACCATTGGATGCTGATAACACAATATGTTCGTGGTTTGGAACAAGACACTGGCTCCGTTCTTCTGTTCGCAATCTAATTCGTTTGCCTGCAGGAAAAATGTATCTTCGAAATTCGAATCGTAGGCTCATGTTTGTGCGAGGAATAAGGCGTATGTATCCAAGTTGTCCAAGTGCATATCCAAGTACTGTAGGTGAAGGCGGCCACCCAGGAGGCGACCTGGCTTCGCCATGAAGAGACCGCTCCTGAGGAGAATTCCGGGCAGGTGAATGTTTTCTGTCGGAAGAAGAACTAGGGTTACGTTCGCTATTAGGATTCGATTGGGACTGTAGTGAATCGTAATTTGCAGAAACTTTATTAAAACTTTGGGGGAAGATTGGGTGACGTTTTCCCACTGGACAATCTAGCACTTCATCTAGGGTCAAATTATCAACTGCGCCGCTTATCATATTCACTTTAATTCTCGATTTAGCGGTATTTGTCATATATACTGCTAGAAGAATCCCGCTATAATCTAATATTGCAAAAATATCTCCATTAAATGCTGATAATACAATATGTTCTTGGTTTGGCACGGGAGTAAAGTTCTTTCCTTTTCGCAATCTAATTGGATAACCAGCAGGGAAAACGTATCTTCGAAATTCGAACCGTAGGTTCTGATTTGTGCGGGAAATAAGCCGAATGTATCCAAGCTGTCCAAGTGTATATCCAAGTACTTTAGGTAAAGGCGGCCACCCAGGAGGTGACCTGGTTTTGGCATGAAGAGGAGGCTCCT
This sequence comes from Andricus coriarius, assembly GCA_932066315.1. NCBI lineage: Eukaryota > Metazoa > Arthropoda > Insecta > Hymenoptera > Cynipidae > Andricus > Andricus coriarius. The sequence goes on along the minus strand of CAKNWT010092139.1, from coordinate 13,586 downwards.
GAGCAGAATTTCCGTCACGTGAATGTTGTCGGTCAGAAGGAGAATAACCAGGGTTACGCTCGCTATGAGGAATGCATTCGGACTTCAGTGAATCATTATTTGCTGAAGCTTTAATAAAACTGTCGGGGAAGATTGGGTGACGTTTTCCCACTGGACAATCTCGCACTTCATCGGAGGTCAAATTATCAACTGCCCCGCTTATCATATTTACTTTAATTCTCGATTTAGCACTATTTGTCTTATAAATTCCTAGTAGGATCCCGCTATAATCTAATATTGCAAAAATGTCTCCATTGAATGCTGATAATACAATATGTTCTTGGTTTGGCACGGGAATAAAGTTCTGTTCTGGTCGCAATCTAATTGGATAACCAATAGGAAAAGTGTATCTTCGAAATTCTAATCGCAAATTCTGATTTGTGCGGGGAATAAGCCGAATGTGTCCAAGTTGTCCATGTGCATATCCAAGTACTGTAGGAGAGTGAGGCCAACCAGGAGGCGACCTGTCCCTGGCTCGAACTGGATGCTCCTCGGGAACCTGAAGTGTACGATGAGATGGAGAAGAGCGAAAGTGATCCGGACGAGGAGTGTCAAGGCAATCTCTGCTTGGCTGCGAACTTAACTCTGCGAAAAGAAATAGAGGATTAATTTTGATTGTTGAACAAACTTCAAAACAACTTTGATACTTTATTCTCGCTTTTGGTATAATATACTTTAAAATCATAAGTCAGGTAAAAAATTGTTGAGAATCACTGTGTTTGAATTTAACACCACTCATTGTTTTTTTTTCATTTATGGAATTTATTCTGAATTCGTTAAAAATCGCCTGAAGTTCTTATAAACTTCATGGAATTCTTTTTAATTCTTATGAATTCAAAATAACATAAGTCCGATTCTTATTAATGTACGTTAGTCACTTCTAGATAATTTCAGTACAATTTTGGTTCAGAATATATTACGATTTCAGAGAACTGTATTTAAAAACAAAATTCCATTTGCAAAGAACTTCTTCTGTTCTTACAAATGCAACCATTTTGTGAAAAAATGAATTAAAAAATTTGCTTTCTTGATTGCAAATTCAACTCTTTGTTCGTAAGACCAACTGTTTGGTGAAAAATCAAAAAATTAATTTCTTTATGTTCTACTTTCTGGCCGAAACTGCATCTTCATTGGTTGAAAATGATCTTGTTGTTCTAAATTGAAATTTTCAATTTGATGATTCAAGTATTCTCGAATAAATTCGTCTTTGTAGGTTAAGCATTCAACTATTTGGTTACAGATTTTATTGTAATGATAAAATGTAGTTTCTTTGTTGTAAGCTTAGTAGTATATTATGTACAAATAAGAAGAACCGGGAGGTTAATAATACATGTATGTTTTCAGTGAGATCCGTGGGAGCCGACCTCAAGAACCGCTTTTCAAGATCGTTTTTATGAAATGGCTATTATATCTATGAGGTTGTGATGCGGTCCGAGATGAGGCATACCGAGCCTGGCTCGCTTTCGCCTTGTTGATCCGTCGGTTCCGTCTCGCCTTCACGGGCCCATTCCTCAATTTGTCTCGTCACATTCTTTCTAATCCCGTCTCATCCTTCCTCGTTATCGCCTCGGGAGATGTGCGGTGGTGGAGCGGACAGCTTACGGGAGCGTTATTTTACGACTCTGACGCGCTAATGCTATTGAGCGTTCTTTAATGAATTGTGAAAGTCGAAATATGATTACATATTATAATTTGTTGTGCATTACTGATTAACTTCATATTAAACAAGACTATTTTACGATTTTTTCAAAGATTCAACTTCACTCTGTTTTTATGTTATTTTGTGCTTATTAAAAATTTACTTTGCCAAGTACAACAAGAGAATGTATGAAAGAGAAAGGTAAAAAGTTGAGTATATTTTTAAGTCATTTGGAGTTTAAAGAATTTAGCACTAATTTAATTTTTCATATTTCAAAGTAGATTTCTAAAATATTGTGGTGTCTAATGTCTACGTTCGGTAAATAGAACATATCTGTTGAGACATTTAAAAAATCGAAAGTGTGTACCTACTTGAATCACTTTGACTATTACATATTTTTTTAATTTTATGAAATTTAAATTTATAATAAGTAATAAATAAGTCAGTCATAAGACTCATATGCCTTAGCACTAAAAAGTTTCCTTTCTGGTCCCTCATGACGTGTATATCTTAGGGTTTGGCTGAGTCGAAATAAAATGAAAAAGTTCTTTGATCTCAGAGTTGTGGAAAAATCATGAATTTTATTATTGCTTCTTAATCTGCATAGTACGCCCAATTTTTATCATTTTTGCAGAGTTTATTTTCAAGTTCATATAGGTAAAATTTAATCTCTTATGGAGTCCTGAAAATGAAAAAAATATAGCAGCTCTAAAATTTATGAATAATTTTTTTTGCATTGAAAAACTTTCTTATGTTCAAAATGTACTTCCAAAACATTGAAAAACTCAGATCATTAAGAAAGACGAGTTAATTTAAAAAAATCAGCAAATCGTCATTTTTAATGATCTGATATTCTCACATTTTTCAGAAGTACATTTTAAACATGAGAAAGCTTGTCTATGCTGAAAAAAATTATATAGAGAGCTTCGAGACCTCTTTCAATTTCAGGTGCTTATACATAAATTAATTTTCCCTACAGAAACTCAAAAAAATCTGAAAAAAAAAGTGAAAATTATTCATATTACCCAGATTACGAAACAAAAATAACATTTATGTTTTGTCAAAAACTGCAACTAATAAATTTTTTTTTGTTTTAACTTCGCCCAACCACAAGATATTAACTAATATTCAAAAATTTTAAAAGATTCCAAAAGTTTTTACATAAATTTTAAAACTTCACATAGATTTTGCATACCCTAAAAGGCTTTCTGGAATTCACCAAGATTTCCAAATATTTAAAGATTTCACAAACGTTTCAAATATTGTAATATTTTCAAATTATTACAACAGATTTGAAAAAGATATTACAAGCATTTCTAAGAATTTTTAAGCATTTAAAAGATTTCAAAAAATTTCACCAAAATTTCAAATATTTTGCTGAAATTTCAAAAGATTCGAAAAGATTTGACAGAAATTGTAAGATTTCACATAGATTTTGCATGCTTTAAAAGAGTTCCAGGAATTCACAAACATTTCCAAATATTTCAAGGATTTCACAAACATTTCATATATTTTAATAAGTGTTCAATTCTTTAAACTACAAATTACATGAAGATCTAAATTTCTTTTTACATGTCTGTTTCATATATTCTGTTGTTATAATTGTCAAAATAAATCATTAATAAGAACAAAACAGATTTTTTAGAATTTCTTTAACTATTGATTTTCAGACTGCCAATTGGCATTAGCGCGTCAGTGGCAAAAGAACACTTCCGCGAGCTGTCCGCTCTGCTAGCGCACATCTGTCGCATTCCTCCGAAAAATAGAAGCGAGGAATGGGATAGGATGTCACGAGACGAGGCAAACCTAGACGCGGAATATCGGGACAATAGGTGTGTCTCGTCTCGTCCCGTCTCATTCCTGGGGATTTCTCGCTCGGCAGCAACACTACTATGACGTCATAATTGTTGACGACATAAATTGACAAATGGCCATTATATGAATACAGACTGGAAAGGGGGGCTTTATGTTCGCTTGTCAGGCCTGAGAAGTGGCCGAATCCATGCCTGTATTATATAAAATATAATAAAAATTATAGATATATTATATTAGTATATTCACCAATAGAATCAAGTAGGACCGCCAGAGTGAAAACGAAAGTATAGACCAACCTCATTTTCGCAATGTAGAGGAAAAACTGATTAATGCTTCAGTGAATAAGAATGTCAACAAATGTAACTATAGAATATTTTATTGCATCATCAGAGTACAAATATATACGTAAGTAGTCGTTATCTCACATATATGTGAGATGACGACGTTGTTAGTTTCCAGATTGTGATTTGAAGATATAATTATCAAATTTTCATGTCAATTGAAAGGCATTGGTTTTAATTATTCATAAAATGTGTATGTATAAAAAAAAATAGTTTAAGATGAAAGTTCTTTGAGTCATTTAAAACTACAAAGAATAGTTATTGTGAAATAAAGAACAAACAATAAGATTATAAAATACTTTTGGTTTATGTTGTACTCTGCAAATTAAATTAAATATTCTAATCTGCTTGAACACCCATGTGGAAATTGCCAAATGATTGCCCAATTACAAGTTTGGCTCCAACTTGAAAAATTATTTCATCGCTACAACCGGGTTAATATCTCAAATCTAGTTAGGGCCAAGTCTGTTTCACAGCTCTTGATTGCAGCGCCATCAACTTGGCAGTGCATCTGTTTTCAGTCGGGCTCCATGTTGAACCTCTTGAACACAAGTAGGTTGGTTTGAGATTGTATTGGCGAGTGTTTTTGTGATTTCTTCTATATTAATTATTAAAGTTTGATTCAAGTGATCAAAAATGCAGAAAGTGAAAATCACTTGTCGCGGTCAAAATTTTAATTAAAATTGGTTCAGTAACGCGTTGTTTATTTAATAAACTATACATTATTTTACAGAATTACACTTTCTGAAAGATTTTTCACAGAAAAGTAGCTGTCCAGTTAACTGATCCTTTAAAAATCAAAAATGAATAAAAAATAATCTTTAAAATGTAAATTACCTGAAAATCGAATTTTAAATACTTCAATATTTTATTCATTAAATAATTGTAAATAATTTTATTTAAAATTAAGTTTACCAGTTCGGTCACGATCATCTTTTTTCAATTTGTATTATCGAATCATTTAAATGTTCAAAATGTCAACACCGTCTGGCTTCATTGCTTTCATTTAGTTTCATGTAAAGTTTAATTTGCGCGCCGAACTGTAATATCGATTGTCGGTCTCTTCGATTCATTCTTTGGTAATGCGGCGACTTCGTTGTAATAAAACGTGTGAATTTCGTGGTTGAAAATTGCAAGCGTTATTCTGATTCGCTTTGAAAGAAGTTTATTTCAGTGCGATATTACAATTTGAAGTGCAAAATAAACTCTCTTGGAGAAAAAATAAGTTCTTCCATATATTTTACCTGATTTTACAGTTTGGAAAAAGATAACCTCAACTACGTTTCACCTGCTAGCATAGGTCTCCACTAATTCCAAAGATTGGGATGGCAACCGAAGGATGAAGTTGAAGACGAATAAGCCGGTTCAGGAATAAGATTCTTCTTAAAATGTTCAGCTACTTGAAATGTTCCTTTTAAATAAAAAATTTGTAATTATAATGTGGCTTAGACCAGAAAAATAAGTAAAGTCAAGTTGGGGTCAAGTCGGTCTGTAAGTTAGGCTCTGGCTGGGTAAGGTGTTTCATTTGTGGTTTGGTCCTGTCTAAATCCCCAATTTGGGGCCCAGTTTGTCCTACTTTGGGCCCAACTGGCGCCAAGACGAAATTTCCACACGAGCACATAAGATTTATAAAAATGCGTACCTTAGTTTACTCTTCAAATAAAACCACTATAGACTTTATTTTAGTCAAAATTCTGTTGAAACATAAAAAGTTGATTTTTTATAAAGAAAACTGCGCTCAGTATCTAAACATATTCAAAATAAAAATCTTTGCGAGGGCTAGGATCGTGTGACTTTTTCGACGAATTTGAAAAAAATTGACTTCTTGAAGGTTAACGTTGAAATTCTTTGTCAAAGATTAATTTTAGTAATTGAATACCTACGTGTTTGGTTAAAAAACAATCATTTTTAATTAACATTTTAAGAATTTTGTTCTAAATATATGTTATGTTTTGAATTCTCTTTTTTTTGTAGTAAACTAATATTTTTTATTAAAAATTGAAATACACGCTGAAAAGTTTAACTACTTTATTGAAATTTAATTTCATCAATTGTGTAAAAAATTATAGCGTTTTGGAATCTCTGACACTATGTCTGTCGATCAGTATTCAGTATTATTGTATCTCAGAACTGATACCCTAATATTCGTTATGGATAGCTGTTTTTCAAATCGATCTCGTTGAGACAAGAAAGTACAATGATGGGCAATGAAAGAACAGTGGCGCAAGTTTTAAGAGGGAAAGCGATTGGTAAGAGACCTTTAGACAGACCGAGAACCAGATGGGAGAAAAATGTAAGGGATGACCTAAATGAACTAGGACATGATTACTTAAACTGGATGGAGGATGCACAGGATAGAGATGCGTGGCGGTTTCGGGTAGATGAGGCAGTGAACTTTCGAGTTCGAACTGCTAATCTATAATAATAATTGAATTAGTACATTTTTACTAATTACTAGTAAAGGAATCGGCACTATTTGAATTAGTAGAAAACTACTACCAATTAGTAGTTTTCTACTAATTCAGATTTAGAAAGTGGTTTGTCTAAAAACGTCATTTTTACATTCTCATCTGAATGAGTGGTTATTGGTATTTTGCAGAAAAACTATATGAGATACGAAAAAAATAATGAGATGTAAAATTTTTGATATTAGAAATATCAATAAATTTACCCATGAACATTTTTTTGATAAGACGCATATTCTTGTTTTAATTGTGAAAAATTTTATTAAGAAAAAAAGAATTCATTTTGCAGCAAAACTATATCAGATACGAAAAATATGTTAAAGAGCAAAAATTGGACACTTCAAATAGTTCTACAAGTTTATTTTAGACCATTTTTTTGATAAGAGACATACTTTTCGTTTTAATCGTGAAAAATAGAAGCAAGACAAGTCATTCATTTCAGATATATATTAATATTCTTGGAATCATTTCCCGATAAAATGCATAGTTTTTGTTTTAATCGTGGAAATTTTTATTTAAAAACATATAGTATATATTCTTCTGTAAAATCATACGAGATCTAAAACAAATATTGAGTAGCTATATTCTTAATCTCAAAAAGGTATACAAATTTTGCTAAAACTATTTTTTGACAGTACGCATAGTTTTTGCTTTGATCAGGACAAATGTTTTTAAAATACCTTTCCTTTGTATATTGCTACAATAATACTGTCTACACCAGCAGCCTTAGAATTTTTTAAGTGGCAGATTATATCCCTAACCTCAAAGTCACAGACTCTCTCAATTGAGTTTTATAACGTATCGTGTATTCTGTACTTTTAACTCCCTTGATAATGATCGTCGCCGTTCATTTATGAAACAGTTTCTTGCTTCCCTCAAAGCCGTTTTGCATTTTGTTCCAAAGGGTAAAATAACATGATCGTTTATGATTAATTTGACATATGTAGTAGGGGAAAGTGGGGCATGTTGTCAGTGCGGGGCACGGTGACTTTTGCCAAGAATGCTCATATTTCTTGATTTTCATATTTGTTTTGTCACATAAAATAGCTTTCTTGAGTACCAGAGAAAGCTATTTTAAGTCAAAAGCTAATATGAAGATGTACGAACACGAGCATTAGTTGCAAAAGTCACTGTGCCCCGCACTGACACCATACCCCACTTTCCCCTATGCACAAGGGTGGCAATTATGAAATTGCAGCTAATCGACTTTTTCCGTTGTTCTCACAAGTTCGCCACTTCGTTTCAATTTTAATCACATTGATGAAGGTGAAGAAATAAAAATGAATCTGCAATAATGGTAAAATTTATCATCATTATCAGTATAATGTATTAAACTATTTTCTGGAGCAGTGGAACCAAATTTTTTTTCCGCTTTGGTTTGAATATTGTAGACCTTGCAATAACTAAGCCTAGGCTAAATAAAAATCCAGGATCATTTTCTGAATCATAGGAAGAGAAATATTTTTTTTTTTAGAAGAAAATTGATTTTAGAAATTGAAATTACTTTTAAAATTTTTTTATATTTTTTATGTCTTTATCCATAAGATAAAACGAAGTTTATGCGAAATTAGAAACTTAGTATTTCCCACGTGTTCATTTACTTTTAATTAACAACGGAATGTTTTATTCCCAGATCGATTCTTTGCTATCTGCAACGTTTTTATGGATTTCTTTTGTAATTGGGAAGTTGTAAAATTCTTCTAAAATATTTGTTTCACAAATAAAAATTTCACTTTATAAAATTTGATTCAATTTAATTAAAATGTCGAAAATTATATTAAATAAAACCATGGCCAAGAAAACGTGAAGAATAAATCACGGAAGAAAATGATCTGCTGTTAATTAAAATTCGTTGAAAATTAAATAAATATCTTCGGCGAACGTAGTCACGAGGCGTGAATTAATAAAGGTAAAATAGATTTTGTTTCAAAAATATGCGAGAAACCAAACAAAAAATGTTAACCTAAGCTGTTTTATGAATATTTAAGCTCTAGTCTTAATTTACGAAAATAACAGGCAGATTTATGTTTATACATCTTGGATTAACTTCTCCTTCAACTAAAATCTTACATTAATGAGAGATATCGTCTAATAAATTTAACGTGATCTAAAATTGTTTTTTTCGTGTTGGATCAGGTTCAAATTGTGATTCTTTTGAAAAATTTCTTATTTCAAATCACAATACAAATTTTTGTATGAAAAGTTTCTGTTCCAAAAAAGAGTAATAATTATTTTCAAGAATGGCCCGCTAAAAGTAAAATTTGTATTCCTTATTCTAGATTTGAATCATTATTTTTTCAAAAAGCTACTGTTCCAAATCATAATTCATTGAGATATTTGACGTTTCAACTGAAAATGATCAGTTTTTAACCAGAAATAGAATATTTAAATTGTTCAGTGTAAACATTATTTTCAAACCCGAGGCAAAATTTTATAAATCAACGATCATTGTCATTCAATTTTATTCCACACCCGACCGAAAAACCCACCTTTTGCCCCTGATAAGCGGGGCGAAAGTAGCATATTTTTCCCGAAAAATAATTTTGTGGGGCAAAAGTAAAATTAGTGGGGCAAAAGTAAAATCAGCGGGGAAAAAGTAAAATTAGCGGGGCAAAAGTAAAATTTAGGGCGGCAAAAGTAAAATTTAGCGGGGCAAAAGTAATTTTTTTCCAAAAATTTTCAAAAATTTCTTTTCGACCCCGCTTTTCAGCACCAAAAAGTGGACTTTCAGTCGAGAGTGGAATAAAATACTATATGCAACACCAGGCAAAAGTATATTTTTCCCTTGGGTGATTATACTGCCCTTACGATAATATTTTTCCCTCGGGCAGTAAACTCACCCGCGGCTAAAATCTTCTACTTTTGCCCCTTGTTGCATAATGTACTATTATATTGCAGTTTAAAAAAAAATTAAGCACACTTGAGCAACAATTCCCTGACATTCCCAAGTTTTTCGAGGTATATACATATTCTCTGAGAATTCCAGGTTTTCCAGGTAAGCTAGACACCCTGGGTATTTTTAACTATACTATAGTAATAATAATTGTACTTTCAATAAAATAGTAAAAATTTTTACCAAATAGCAGAATTTTGAACTAAGAGAGATAAGTTTAGAACCAAAAATGGAATAGTTAAATTTAAAAAATGAACTTTTTACAAGAAATAATTTGAATTTTCAACGAATAAAATTAATTTTTTTCATAAAAATCTACATTTTCAGATTTTAACAAAATAATCATATTTACCATGAAAAGCGAATATCCAAAAAAACAAGTTAATTTGCAAATAAGTAATTTAATTTCAAACGAGATAGCTTGATCTTTTACCAAAGTAGTTGAATTTTCAATCGAAAACATGAATTTTCATTAAAGAAGTTAATTTTCGAAAAAATAGTTCAATTTTCTACCGAATTAGTGAAGCGTACCCCAAGAGAGTTACTGGCCATTTTGCACCAAAAATATGACCCAAGGATAATGAAAATTATGTATTGCAATTTGGAATTCACGTTACTAAATCGATTTTTAACCATACTAAGGCCTTATTAAATATAAAATTAACAATTTAAGCATGTATTCTGAATATCTTAAATAATTATAGGAGCTAAATTTTAAACAAAATGATTATACTTTCAATAAAATAGGGTAGGGTGGGGCGAGATGAACATAGTTGTCTTTTTAACGTCAGTATTTAAAATATACTAAGTCATTGCTTGAAAGTAAGTCCTTATATATATTCTACAAACATTTTTAATTCTAATTTTGCCAAGATAAAAGTAAATAAAAAAGTATATGCGGAATTAGAAACGATAATAAAAAAGTAGTGCGCTTGGCTCATCCCGCCCCACGCATGGGGCGGTATGAGCCAGGCACTGGGGCGGGATGAGCCACTTAATTAAATGACTTATTATATATTATTTATGAGTAAGAGTATTGTTAAGTTAGAGTATTACCAAACAAAAACATATCTTACACATATTTTTCAAAAATGTTACGAAACATTTAAAGCATTTAACGTTAAAATGATGCAATCCTTAATCCTAACCTCTACCGTTACTAACTCTACAAACAGTGAATAGAAAAACGATTTATATCTACATGTCTTTAATAATTGTTTCACAGAAATAAGTATAACCATTTTTTGACTATTTCGAGTACATTGTCTCAGTCAAAGTTAAATTTTACAGTAAGAAAACTCCCAAATACTAGACTGGTCCACTACATGACACTGAATTTCATATATACTGGGGTTTTAAACCGTTTTTCTAATATGTTTGCCGTATTTTTCAACCATAACAATGTTTTTCTCATTTTATAGCATTTCGCGAGTTTTCAAACAAAGTTACTTGAGAAATATACCAAAAAAATAGTGCTCTCTTCTGGTTGCCAGCAACTCAGATTATATTATAATACAGACCCATAATTAGTCCAGCTGTCAAACTTTTTCTGAGCATTTTTCTCGACAAGATTAGTTGTTTATACGATTGACCATAATAAAGACACTGCACAATTTCTTGCAATAAAACACTGCATCTTAACCTACTGACTGCAACACTAAGAGGTTAGGTTAATGCACAGGAAGAGGTGGCTCATACCGCCCCAGAACAGTTGCTCATTCCGCCCCATATGACACTTACCAGTAAAATCAAAATTTCACCTATTTCTGTTTTACAATTATATACAAATTTGTTGAAAACATAAGGTTTAATAAATAAGCTATCTAAATAACCACTGGAAAAACATCTAATACGTGATTTTGTGTGATTCTTGGACTTTCTAAACAAATGCAAAATAGGAGAATACAGGTCTTAAAATTTTTATTTTCGTTTTTTTCAAATTTATTCAACATTAAGCGAAAATTTTTTGAAAAGAATTTTGATAACGTTCTTCCTGATATTAGTGCAAAGAACAGTTACAAAAGAAATGATAGATTGCGAGAAAATTTACTGGTTCATCTTACCCCCTATGTTCATCTCGCCCCACCCTACCCTAATTCAGTATTGCAAAAACGTCACCATTACTTGTTAATAACATAATATATTCTTGGTTTGGCGTGATACAAATTCACCATTTCCTACAAGCAAACGAATTTCTTCATCGGCAAAAAAATAGTATCTACCCAACACGAATTGTCGGTTATGATTTGACTCGGGAATAAGCCGAATATATCCAAGTTGTCCAAGTGCATATCCTAGCACTGCATGAGAAGGAGTCCGGCCCGGAGGAAAACTGGACCTTGTATGAAGAGGAGGCTACTGAGGAGAAGTCCGGCCAGGTGCATTTTTTCTGTCACAAGAAGAAGAACTAGGATAGCGTTTGCCATTGGGATTCAATTCTGACTCTAGTGAATCGTAATTTGCCAAAGCTTTAATAAAACTGTTTGGGAAGATTGGGTCATTTTTGCCTACTGGACTACACTTTATTTCACCTGCACTCAAATGATCAACTGCGCCGCTAGTTATATTTACTTTTATTCGCGAATCATTTTCATATGTCCTATATATTCCATGAAAAGTCCCACTATAATCCAATATTGCAAAAACGTCACCACTGGATGTTGATAACACAATATATTCTTGGTTTGGCGCAAGCACATAGTTCGTATGATCTATTCGCATCCCAATTGGTTCAAAGGCAGGAAAAACGTATCTTCGAAATTCAAATCGCTGGTTCTGGTTTGTGCGAGGAATAAGCCGAACATAGCCAAGTTGTTCTACTGCACATCCAAGTACTTGAACTTCAAGAGGCCTTCCCCTAGAGGATCTAGAGCTAGCACGGCGTGGAGGCTCCTGAGGGTAAGTCCGTTCGGGTGAATGTTGTCTGTCAGAAGAAGAAGAGCCAAGGTTCCGTTCGCTATTAGGATTTGTTTGGGGCTGTAGTGAATCGTAATTCGCAGAAACTTTATTAAAACTTTGGGGGAAGATAGGGTGACGTGTGCCTACTGGACAAGCTCGAATTTCATCATGGGTCAAAATATCAACTGCGCCGCTTATCATATTCACTTTAACTCTCGATTTAGCTTTCTGTGTCGTATATATGCCACGAAGAATCCCGCTATACTCTAATATTGCAAAAATATCACCATTGGATGCTGAAAATACAATATGTTCTTGATTTGGAACATGACCATAGCTGTGATCTTCTGTTCGCAATCTAATTCGTTTACCAGCAGGAAAAACGTATCTTCGAAATTCGAATCGTAGGTTCAGATTTCTGCGAGGAATAAGGCGAATGTATCCAAGTTGTCCAAGTGCATATCCAAATATTGTAGGTGAAGGTGGCCACCCAGGAGGCGACCTGGCTCCGGCATAAAGAGTAGGCTCCTGAGGAGAATTCCGATCAGGTGAATGTTTTCTGTCAGAGGAAGAAGAACCAGGGTTTCGTTCGCTATTAGGATTCGATTGGGACTGTAGTGAATCATAATTTGCAGAAGCTTTATTGAAAGTTTGGGCGAAGATTGGGTGACGTGTGCCTACTGGACAATCTCGAATTTCATCTCGGGTCAAAATATCAACTGCACCGCTTATCATATTTACTTTCATTCTCCTACGAGCAAAATTTGTCGAATACATTCCACGAAAAACCCCGCTATGCTCTAATATTGCAAAAATGTCACCATTGGATGCTGATAATACAATATGTTCTTGGTTTGGCACGGGAATAAAGTTATTTTCTTTTCGCAATCTGATTGGATAACCAGCAGGGAAAACGTATCTTCGAAATTCGAATCGTAGGTTCTGATTTGTGCGAGGAATAAGCCGAATATATCCAAGCTGTCCAAGTGCATATCCAAGTACTTTAGGTGAAGGCGGACACCCAGGAGGCGACCTGGTTTCGGCATGAAGAGGAGGTTTCCGAGCAGAATTTCGGTCACGTGAATTTTGTCGGTCAGAAGGAGAAGAACCAGTGTTACGTTCGCTATTAGGAATGCATTCGGACTGCAGTGAATCGTTATTTTCTGAAGCTTTGATGAAACTATCGGGGAAGATTGGGTGACGTTTTCCCACAGGACAATCTCGCACTTCATCTGGGGTCAAATTACACTGGTTTACAAAAAAAAAAAAAGGTGATGACTATTTGACAAGACCACTTTATCCTTATGTATTTTGACGCGCTGAATATGAATCCGAGGTCTATTTACCTCCATCACGTCAGGTTCAAGGTCATTTCAAGGTCAAATACAGGAAAAGCCGTGCAATGAACTTCGAAAACCTTTTACATAAGTTTTTGGGGTCTCTGAATATGAATCCGAGGTCTAATTATCTCCATAACGTCAGGTTCAAGGTCATTT
>CAKNWT010092136.1:0-10603 GCA_932066315.1 Andricus coriarius | reverse complement strand
CTCTCGCATTTTATCACAGATACCTCCTTTTTTCCGAAAAACTATATACTATAGCCCATACTCGTACCACAGCGAAACCATTCTGAGTCGCAAGAAACTTTGAAAAGTGAAGTTATAAAATATTTATCTTGAGATCCAGGAATGAGGTGCGCACTCAAGTGTTACAGATTTGGACACTTTGCTGCACCGCTTCTATATTTTTAAATAATGAAATTGATATCCTCCTTCATAGTAAAAAGATATCCCCATAATAATTTGTCAGCATGATGGGATATCTCAAAATAATCTAAAAGATATCCCAAATATCCTATGAATATATAAATTTGAGTATAAAATTATAGTACAAATACCTGTTTATAATACGACCAGGTGAATTGGTGTGAAAGAACGACATTGTTGCTCGAATGATACTGTTGAACATGTTGGAATGCAAATTTTGCGACGATCTCATGCACATTTCATAAAACATGAAAACTTGACAGTATACAATAATAACTGTGGAAGCTGTTAGTCCACAATAGACATAAACGTACCAATACCGATCAGGAAATTGGTTTTCACCATTAACAGTTGAAGAAATCTCTTCTTCATTTACCCAAATTGCCAGAAATTTATCTGTACCAGTGGCTGCTAGCTGAAACAAGAGGCTCAAGAAGATAACAAGTAACACAAGGCATATACTGCCTACAGCTTTGAAGTAAGAGAGGTAGACCATGCCTGAAATAGAACCAAAGCTTCTCGCCTCAGCAATTTCTTTTGGATCCTCATCTGATAAGATTTTTGGCTTCGAGGATTTTATTGAATTTTGTTTGATAAGTTTTATGTCATCTTGATCAACAATATCATCACTACCACCATTCGTTGTTTGCAAGACTTTTATGAAGTCTAATCCGAAACCCTGCAGCTCAGTAAAAGTACCTGCAGCTTTTATGCTGCCATTGTTTAAAACAATTATGTGATCCGCGTTTTTTAGATATTGAAATTGATGAGTTACTAAGATCCTGGTCTTTCCTTTCAAGAATTCCTCAATGCACTCGTTAAATATGTCTTTACCAACTTGACTATCAACTGCGGATAAAGGATCATCGAGAAGGTACACATCAGCTTCTGCATAAACAGCACGAGCTAGATTAATTCTAGCGCGTTGACCACCACTCAAGTTTACACCTTTTTCACCTATAATAGTTTTGTCCCCAAATGGAAATAGAGCAAAATCCCTTTCTAGTTGACAAACTTTAACAACTCTGTCGTATCGCTGTTGATTCATTTCCTGACCAAACAGAATATTTTGTTTGACGTTCGCTGAAAATATCCATGGTTCTTGATTAGCGTAAGCGATTTTTCCCTGAATGTTGATATTTCCGCCTTGCATCGGTAGCTCGCTAAGTATTGCGTGTAGTAGGCTGGTTTTTCCTAAAGATTGAATTTCATAGTATAGTATAAAACATTATTTGAAACTGAATCAATTTGTAATAGTCCAGAAAAGGCAATATGAGTAAATTGTTATGGAAAATAGTATCTTTAAATATTCATAATTGAAACTTTCAATCTGAGAACTGAGAATTAAACCGCCGGCAAATAAAAAAACACATAGTATTTTATCCTGTAAGTGAAAATTATGATCTGTTCACCATGTTTAGAATGGTTTCGCTTCATTTTGATGAACCGACAAATTGGAAAACTTATTTTACTTAAGTCGTTAACAGGTCCCTGCATGATTGAAAAAAAGTAAATCGCCAATCGACAATTCTAATGAAACGCAATTTAATTCAAACATAGTGAATTGAATTTAAGGTCCAATTGCTGAATTATAATAAAAAAATCCGTCTTTGAATAGAAACGAGTACGCCGTCCTATTTTTGTTCCCTAGTTTTACTGGCAATCATGTTAAAATTTAAGAATTAGTTTATTTTGCCTATAAATATAAAAATCTAAGTTTCCTTAAAAACTACAAATTTTGTATAATAAATTTAGTTTTCAGGTCTTTAATGTGTTGTCTCGTGACATTGCATGTCGTTGGACTGAACATTCCAAGTGTCACTTTGTTGTAAATCTACGTATTTCTTGATCTCTTAGATAGCTATATGGGAAAGAGACACTTCCAATGCAAATTAGGCAAAGATATGGTTATAACGAAGTTTACGTCGAAGTATACACCAAGAAAAGAGATTGTTCGAGGTTTTTGGTATCGAAAAAATGATTGACTTGAATATTTATAAAGATTTTTTTATCCTTTTGCTATTTCTGCTTAGGGCCATTGACACAGTGGCCAAAAATTTGCGAAATTTGTGGAGTACTCAAACTTTATCACTAAAGTTCGATAAATCGGGATTAAGGTTTTAAAAACGCACTTTGATAATTTTCTAGACCCCGAAAGGTGGTTTTCCAGTGGCAGGACACTTGATAAGTATACGTTTTTTTTCTCGGAAAAATACGGTAACTTCTAAAAAGTGAGAGCGGAAAAATTTAGCAACGACGTGAAATGTGGAGGAAGCCGACTGACGCGGGATGACAGCTGATAGCTTGATCGTACTGCGAAAATGCACTGTCAGTCCCTGGCGGACCGGCCGAACGCAAGCATTACGCTACAGCGTACTGGTAAAGTAATGGTAAAGTAATGCTAAAGTAATATGGCATTATAATTGTTAAGAGAAGCAAAATAAATATGTCAACTGTTGCAATCATAATAATCCGTTAAAATTTACGTTAAATGGTCATGCCGTAATTGCAAGAAGTTTCTTTTTCAAAAAATGAAAAAATAATGTGGTTGTCATTGCAGTCTGCTAATGACGGCTGCAAGCGGGTTACCAACATGCAGGGGCCTGACTTCAATGACAGCCACTTTGTTTATTTAATTTTTTTACGCTGAAAAAGAAACCTGTTGCAATTACGAGATGACTATTTAATGTACATTTTAACGTATTATTATGATTACAACAGTTTACACATTTTTTTGCTTCTTTTAATAATTATAATGCCATATTACTTAAGCATTACTTTACCATTACTTTACCATTACGCTGTAGCGTAATGCTTGCGTTCGGCCGGTCCGCCAGGGGTCGCATCTGCATGCTACTGACACCTTATATAGTCTTGGTGGGAATTTTAAATTTGGATAAGAAATGTAATTTGTGGCTTACTTTTTTTTTATTGACAAGTCCAAATGATTGATAAATGCAATAGGAGTACTGTAATTTAAATCAGTAATGAATTTCTTCTGAGAATAATAGAAATGGTCTCAGAAGAGGAAAAGTGTACAAGTGACAAAAGGATTCCGCTGTAAACTCGCTGATAATAATTGATAATAATTTTGAAGTATTCCTTAAAATTATTTATTGAATTATTTACAAACGTACAAGGAAAATATATGGAAATGGTGCATTAAGTAGAATCGTATAAATAAGACAAGTATTGTAGATCTTGTTTTGCTGTATAGAACAATAATATTACTCGCATTCGCAGAACCTAAAACGCCCTCAGAAAGGCACGACGAATATACTTCCAAAAAATGTCTATTTTTTCGTTAAAAGAAAAGTAAAAAAGTTTGCTATCAGTAGAGAGAAAATTATGATTTAAATATCTTGAAGAAGAAATGTAAATTTCTCATTGAAAATATCAAAGTCTGCAAACCTTTGGAGACATTTTAAAATCATCGACCCTTATTCGGAGAGATTTATTATTAACACACTAACTTCTCAGTGCCGGCAGGCTCTGCTGATAGATCAGCAGCCCATATCGGTAGACCTTGAGACAGATGCGAATGCATATGTAGCTCATTACGCCGTCAGGCCCTGCTGGCACGGCATGTTGGCATCCTGCCGTTAGTGAAAGGTTTCTCAATAATGCTAACGAAAACGGTCCGAGACAAAGAGTGAGGTTATAATCAGTCTTTTGCTTATGTATAATAATGTACTCACCACAATTTCGTTGATCCAAATTCTTCTTCTTAAGTAATCCCCCTTATGAGATGGTGTAATCACTCCACTTTCTCGCATACTCAATAAATATAATAACGAAACAAAAAATACCGCAACACAAAATGTCGGTAACACTCAGTTTTTAGAATAGTTTCACTGTGACAAGACACTGCCGAGCTGGCCGGTGGGGGTCGGGGAGGGCCAGGTTCAGTTAGAATCCGATCATGTGACAGAAGGCAGAATACAAGCGCGCAAGTTGAAATATCCTCATCATGACATTTATTATACGCTTATCAATTACGTTATTGCACATATTTTTTCCTATCTATTCATCCCCATAAAAACTACGAGACTCGTTAGGAACTTTTCCACAATAAATGATTTTCATATTCTGTGTTCTCTGGAATAATGGGGCAAAACTATACAGAATATAATTTGAAGCCAGTTTTTCAAAAATATCAGCTATACATTTTTGAAGTCTTCTATGACTCAATCGAAAAAAATTTGTTGAACAATTTCAATTCTCATGGAATCAATGGATTCTTATCTCCAATTTTTTCACGGGGTTTTGGAATTAAGTTCTTTGTCAAAAATTTGAAATAAATGAAACTGATGATAGACATGTATTCAAATAATATATTACGATATTTTCCATTTTTTCATGTTTTTATTTATTCATGTTTATTATTTTCATTTATTTATTTTTATCTTGTTTTTCATTCCCATTCAAATATTTTGGAGCTCAAATGAAAAAACTGTCTTGCAAATTTCACTGTTGACTAATAATTACAATTATAATTATAATTTCTTGCACGATTCTTTAATTGCACAAATTGTTCCTGGAGGGCATGAAATTATTAGTCATATTTCATTGCCTATTATTCGCAATTTGATCTTTTTCATACAATTTTATCATGTTCAGGGGGAAAATGGTACAGAATCATATACTGAATGATTTAAATATTAATTATCAACAAATAATTATAATAATAATATCTGGGCTGCAGGAGCTGCAGAGAACTCTCAACATAATCAGGGGTCTTGGCAGCTCCTGCAACTAAGGTGCAGTTACTGTTAGCTCACAAGATAACGTGCATGCCAAGTTTGCGATCTGCTGACTGTGTTCATGTATTGTGTGTCAACACGGCCTGATGCTGAAATGCTGCAGCACAATTGTTATCTGGGTAAATTTTGAGATAGTGCACTCCGAGAGATTCAATGTGCAAAAGATAATTTTGGTTTTATAAGCACAAACACGTTGAACCAGATAATAGTAGACTGAGCAACTAGCGGGATACACAGTCGATTATCAACGAACAAGAAGTTTGCCGCGCGACGTAGCGAATGTGGCAAATCATGCGAGTTGGTAATCGACGTATTCCGCTTGTTGCACAAGATGCTTTCCCCAATCACCGCAGGTCAGAACGCACGAATGCACATTTTCCTGTACACGAACTTGCACACGAACCTGCACAGGTAATTTTGACGTTTCCTGTGCAGGCATTTTGCGAAGGAAACTGTACATGACCCTGTAAAGAAACCTGCACATAAAAAGGAACCTTTGAATGATCCTTTACATGTTCCTTTGCGAAGGAAATTGAGGCGCAGGTTCCTGTACAGAAACGTGTATAGGATCCCTTACAGAAAGCCATCAAAGGAACCTTTGGAAGAATCCTGTACAGAAACACGTCTAGGGTCCTTTACAGGAAGCCATTGCGAAAGCTCATGTCGCTTACAGCTAATCAGTGGAGTGGTCTAGAAGTATGAAACCGAAATTTTTTGCAAAAATTACAGGTCTGTTGCATGAAAATGATCAAAAATATTTTATTCAAAGTAATCTCCTTTGCTATTTACACATTTTTCTCACCTCTCCCGAAGGTGATGAATGCCACGTCAATAAAACTGTTCGTCGTTTGAAGGAAACCTGTTATCCAGCCATTCTCGTACATTTTCGTACGAAGTGAAGCGTTGTTCAGCGAGAGCGTGGCCCAGTGATGCGAACAGATCGTAATCCGATGGAGCCAAGTCTGAAGAATAAGCGGCATGCTTTTCTTGTATTGCTCGACTTAAATCGATAATTTGCTGTTGGTAGCGATTCGTGTTGATAGTTTCACCAGGTTTTAGCAGCTCATAATAGATAACACCCTTCTGATCCCACCAAACGCACAGCATTGTCTTCTTTCCAATGCGATTGGGTCTTGCACTAGATTTCGATGGTTCGCCTGGATTCGCCCATGATTTACGATGCTTAGGATTCTCAAAATAGATCCATTTTTCATCACCTGTCAGGAATCAGTGGAGAAATAACTTTCGTTTGAATCTGTCGAGCAGAAGTTTGCAGGTGATTTTCCGATTTTCCGGCTGCCTTTCGTTCAGTTTTTGTGGAACCCATTTTCCGACTTTCTGAATCTTTCCCATTGCTTTCAAACGAATGGAGACGGCTTTCTGCGACACATTCAGTTGATCCGCGAGTTTTTGTTGAGTTTGAGTATCGTCTTCATCCAGATAGGCTTGGGATTCCTTGTGTTCGAACTTTTTCGGTGATTTTCCACGATCTTCGTTTCTCACATCAAAATTACTACTTTTGAATTTTTTAAACGACTTGAAACACTGTGCTTTTCCAAGAGCATGTTTACCGTAAGCATTGACAAGCGTTCGATGCGATTCTGCAGCACTGGTATGTCGAACTTGGGTTGTTGTACACTGAAAATCTTTCTCAGCTACTAGAGGGAGCATATGGCGCTGCAGAAGCGGTCATACGGTCCCTAAACTGATGGAAAGCACCATATATAGGAAAATTCCGGTTTTATACTTCTAGACCTGTAAAGTTGCCTTCCCTTTATTCCCCTGAAGATCCAACTCATCACCGAGAGAGCCAAACTAGTAGCAAAGCCTCGCGGATTAGTTCCTACGCAGGTTAATGTATAGGATCCTGAACATGTTCCTGTACGTGAACCCACACCTCAATTGACTCTAAAGGAACCTGTACTGGATCATTCAAAGGATAGCTTGTATACAGGTTCCTTTTCAGGAGCATGTACAGCTTCTTTCGCCAAATTCCTGCACAGGATCCGTCTAGATTACCTGTATAGGTTCGTGTGCAGTTTCGTGTGCAGAAACATGTGCAGGATCCTTCGAGGTTCCTGTACAGGAATTTTTAGCTGGGATGCTCGTTGAGGAGAATCTAAGTTGCAGGGAGAAGGGGCACCTGGCGGATGCGTATAGCATTACTTAGTTCTCTAACGAACTAAAGCTCATTTAGCTCGCGGTGACATCAAAAATCGAGAAAAACCAACTTAGATTCTCCTCAACTAGAATGTAAGTCGCAAGTTTCAGCACGGGTGTTGGTGATGTGGAAATTTACTTATTTTTTGCAAAATTTTCTTGCAAAAAATGGTTTGTGACTAAGTTTGAAGTATGCTTCATATAATAATTTCAATTTTAATTAATTTGTAAATCGAATCTTTCTGATTGCACTATCTCTTTATCTGAGAATAGTAAATCTCTCCAAATAAGGGTCGATGATTTTAAAATGTCTCCAAAGGTTTGCAGACCTTGATATTTTCAATGAGAAATTTTCATTTCTCTTTCAAGATATTCAAATCATAATTTTCTCTGTACACTAATAGCAAACTTTTGTATTTTTTGTTGCTGCAAAAATAGAAATTGCTTAGAAGTACATTAGTCGTGTATTCAAACAACCACCGCAGGGTCCCACTGAAGCGACCCAAGGATGACAAATTTCTGCATCCATCTCGCAAGTGCCTTGGCATATTTTTGGCATACGGGTATGGCCTCAAGGTTATGAACCAGAGACAGTTTCCAACCTCCGACAGCACCAATCACAAGGAAAATCACTTAAACCGAATATTTTGGGTGAAATCACTGCAGCTCTGTCCATCTTCCTCGGAGCGTTCTGTAGGGCAGGGTCGCGGCCAACACCGTAAGAGCGACAAAGATGGTGATAAAGCACTCTTAGGGCCGCATTATGTGTATGGAAATACGTCGTTCCCGCGTGAATGGGACACCTGGGCAGTATGTGTTCTAGATACTCAGCGTGTGCATGAAACGCTCTGCACCAATCGCGGGGGACTTCTTGACATAAAATGCGGTCACGGTATACTAAGATGGAAATCAAACCGTCCTGACATGAGAAAATGAAATTCTCTGTACCCGAATTAAGTCCTGATGATCTGAGGAAAGCAAAAGTTTGCTCCTTCGACAAGGACTGATTTTTTACATTTCTGGGAAAGTTTTCTTGCATTTTTTTTTCGAGTAGCTGTTGGCGGAATTTTTCAACCTCTGCTTTCTTTACATCGGCTTTTAGAAGTGAAGCATCTAGATGGAGGCACTTTCCTAACATCTCATGTTAAAATGGAGGCCAAGGGTCTCGGTCGCCTGCTCCACGGCTCTGTAAAGGAACGCTCCTTTGATAATCATCTCGTGTTTCCTGACTATCTTTAGGACAGGATCTCTGCCATTTGCAACGGTGTAAGCTGTACTTAGATCAATTCGGTTGAGAAGACATTCGAAATTCAGAATTGCATGATCTTACGCGTGTCGATATCAACAGCCGTAAGCTCGTTCTTCGTCCATTGAGCCCCTTTAAACGAGTAGAGTAGAACCGGGATCTAATATCACAATCTAATATCATAATCTTGGCACACTTGTCTAATCCAAAGTCCATACTTCAGGTCATCCATATAGGATACATGAGTGACCTTATGCTCGTGATGATTAGTGTCACCGCAGAGGCTCCCAGGAGAATTCCGCAGTGCGACAGAGAGGCAGCAGTGTGATGGAAATGAGCAGATGGCTCATGGTATCGCCCTGAAAGACTACGAGAGGCTGACTCTAAAGCTTTCCGGTCGTCAATCCAGGCCATAACGAGACGCGCTAATTGGCTGATGAGTCTTTGTAGACGCACCTGTCAATTAGCAGGTTCTCTCGGCAGCCTACTACACCTTTTTTCGAGCCACGTTGTTCGTACATCTCTCTCCACACAGGCTTAATTCTTCGAACCATGCTGTTGTTTAAGATAGCTGTAAAGATCTTATACATCGTGTTTAAACAAGTTATTGGCCTGTGATTCTCTGGGTTGGACAAGTCGACTTTTTTCGGTAGGAGTATAGTGCGTGTAGTATGTGAAGTAGTAAACTTCTTCCACCAGAAGTTCTTGATACCATCTGGTCCTCCAGCGTAAAAATTGTTTTTCGTGCCCCTAAGTGCTTTTTTGATCTCTTCGGCAGTGATTGATGGACATTCCTCCTCATATGTTTTAAGGTTGTCGCAAAACTCTTTCAAGCGGATGATATTATCAATATCTTGTTTTAACTCCAGTGTTTCCGGGATCATGTATACCTCTCTCCAAAAAGTCTGTAACTCGTTGGGCTTGGGTGATTTTTGGCAGAAACATGAAGATCGCTGAAGAGGCACGATGGGTCAGCGAAAAGCTGTTGATTCTCCCTGAGCCCTCTCTCCCTCTTCTGTATTCTCCTCCTTGCGTCAGAGAACACCCATATTTTTTCAACAATATACTGCTTGATTGTCTGCAGCTTTGATTTGTTCAGTATCTGATTGTAGGTCCTCAGTTCTTGGGCGAACTTTCGAACCCTTTCCGTGAACGCTCTACCAGATGTTATATAGTCAATCACACACAGTCTAGGGGAGGCATTCTCTCTTTCCCATCCAATCTCCTTGTTCAGTTTGTGCCGACGTATTTTGGTCTTTTGATTTATCGTCGGTTTCAGCCTTTGATTTGAATCAGCGGAAGCTATCGCAGCACCATGATCTTGGGGCTTAGGATGAACCTGCATGGCAATGTTCCTCCTTGTCCTGAAATCGCGATCATCTCTCAGAAGGTGCCTGCTTTCCGCAGTTCGTCTTAATATCGCTTCCTCCTCTTCTTCTGCGGCTTGTTCATGCAACGGTTTGGGGAAGCGCTTCGCGTACATATCCCTTTTTCCGGAGGGAGTCGGGTTGATTTTGCAAGGACTGATGCGAAACGTGCCGAAGCTCTGGGTATTTCTGGCATTACAGAGTTCGTATACGCATCATAAAGTCTCCGTGAACAGGGTTAATGCTGGAATCGTAGAAGTCTAGCAAGTCATCCTTGAGTTGAATTGTCCACTTAATGTGGGCGTTTCACCGGTTCGTCGTCGTGCATCCATCTAAATTATTTTTAGCACCCCGAACTCTGGAGTGATCGGCACTGTTTGCCGACCCATTGTCGGGTGCACTGCGCGTTCGCTCGTTTTGAACCGCATCCAAAACTTTTTGGTGGTTGGGTGGTGTCATTGTTGTTCCTACGAGCAGCTAGGGAGAGGGTTCGTCCGTCCTTGCAGAGCCTCGCATGCAAGGATAAGGCTACATGCTCTAAGAGGTCGTCCGGTGTCCCACATTAACCGTTTAAGAGACCTCACCCAGGTGCTATTCAGCTTTCAGCACGGTTGTTACTCCTCCGCTTAGGAGTTGTTTCTTTGGGACCATCCCTGTACAATTAGTTCCGATATATATATAATTAAAACAATAAGGTTAAACAACCACCGCAGGGTCTCACTGGGAGCTACTGCCATCTAAAAAATGGCAGCGGCTCCTAGCAGGACCGCGGTAAATCCCATTCATGGCCACGTCTCACAACCGTGAGATGAGTGGTCACAGGACACGATGAAATCACAACGACAGGC
>CAKNWT010092133.1:0-14444 GCA_932066315.1 Andricus coriarius | reverse complement strand
AGGGTAAAACAGGTGGTGTTACGAGACCTGGGTACTGGTTTGCATTGAAGGTAAGCTATATATATATATATTCTATATTATCAAATATTATAGTAGTTGCCATGGATTTAAGGCAGAGTTTTTAAAATGTTATCCCAATTCCTAAAATTTCTAATTTTATGTAATACAAATAAATAATTATATATATATATATATATATATATATATATGCGCATGTGTGTGTGTGTAAGAAATTCCTTGATTTGAAAACTGGGATATGAAAGAGTGCAAGGAATAAATATCTGAGGGCGAAGCGCGAAGTACTCAAACCAGCACTCACACCAGTACTCACACCAGTACTCATTCCAGTACTCACACCAGTACTCATACCAGTACTCGTACCAGTACTCCCAACAACTTACTGCGCGAAATTAGTACTGGAATCTGTGTACTCATCCCAGTACTCACTTGAGTACACGGTTTTTCCAGTACTCATTTTTCGTAAGGGCTGTTAATCCGCATTAATACAGATAGCTTTAAATAAGTTAAAAATTGTATTTGAAATTTTATGACCAATTTATGTAAGCAAATACTCCTGCGTATCATTTTTATGTAGACAAAAATTATTTCCCACCAAGATCGTGCAGCTTCATTATAAAAATAGTATTTAGTACCAAAACTTGTTATAAAATAAAAATTTATGAACAGTTTATCAAGTTTTAAACCAATTTTTTAATCTATTAAAGTCCATGGACACACAGAAAAAACTAGGGTTTCTATTAGAACTAATTTTTGATTCCAAAGGAGCTGCAACAAAAAGGAACCTCTCTTGCTGAAAGGGAACCCAAAATTATAAATGGTTTCGAAATGAACCCAAAGTATGGATTGAAGTAGTTCCAATGGAGCCCTTTTTTTACTTCAGCCTTGAGTCTTTACGAAGATTTTACAAGTTTATAGTGTACATTTTACTTTGTCATTCGAATTGAATAATATTGCACTGGGAAAAATTTAATGAAGAAACTTAAATTATAGATATTAGTCATTCTTGAAAGGAAGGTAGTGCACATGAAATATGACAGTTTTTAAGGTTATGTTGAAAATCCGACGTTTTCAACTGCGTATGCACCAAAAAAGCGTGGTATTATTTAAAATAATACAATATACACTTGCAATATTACGTTAATATTACATTTACTCAGGAAGGTAGGTGCTTCTGTCATTCAAATTAATTTGTTTTTCAAAAGAAGAAGAAATATTTGTTAATATTTATCTTTATAATTATTCATAGTCCTTATTAATTTCAAATAAGCCAGCGCTTTTCGGCACATGCGCAGTTGAAACTATGAATATCCATCTATCGGATATCAACGAACTAAAAAGGAACCCTCAAAAAGAGTTTTATTGGAGTCTCAGTTCCAAATGATACCAACTTTTACTTGAGCCGCAACTTTACTGAACCCTCAGTTTTTTCTGTGCAGACAATAAACTGATCCACTGGAGTATTTTTTCAAATCGATTATTTTTAACAATTAAATAAAATGTTATAGTTCATATTTATGTTATTTATTACTAGCTATTTATTACTTTCCTATTTCACCTACACGCAAAATGTTGCATCGTGTTAGCAAAGTGTAATAATAATAGTCTATAATAATAAGAAGTGTTCTCCGTAAAAACAACTTATAAAACTCTCCTTACGTAACTGTTTATAGAAACCTATGGGAATGATCAAACTTTAACTTTTTTGTCCCTTTTTATTGAGGGATAATATTATTTGGCAAAAAAAAAATTCAAAACCTATTACAATTTTTTTACGCAAATAAGCGCACTTGAAACCCTATAAGAAAAGCACGTCATCACCGTAGATTACCAAAAAAAATTTTACCGGCCATCACTTTACAAAGTGTTATGACCTCCATATCTTCCAAGGTTAAGTTCACCTCTAGATTGAAGATTGATTAAGTTCTCTCAATTTTAATTATGCCAGAGCTGACAATTTTCTCTTTAAAGGATTGAATGCTCTCGACATTTTGTATAAAATGACCCCAGGATGAAGCCAACTTGTCTATTTTTCAAGTAGATATTGCAAAAATAGTGTCAATTTCAATGTTTTCTTAAATTTTAAGTAATATCCAAATAATAAACATTTTGTAATGTTCTTAGGCTAATTGTGTTTTTAAATTTGTCCAACTTTTTTGTTACAACTTTAAGTTCTTGCACTCTGATAGCAAATCGTATAGATTTATGCTCATAATCTGCTGCGATACTAGAGAACAATAGATTTAAAATGAGCCTAAGAACATTAGAAAATGTTTATTATTTTGGATATTACCTAAAATTTAAGAAAACATTAAAATTTACAATATTTTTGCAATATCTGGTTAAAACATAGACAAATTGGCTTCATACTGTGCTCATTTTATACATAATTTTGAGAGAATTCAACCCTTTAAGGAGAAACATTTTTTGCTTTGACCTAATTAAAATTAAGAGGACTTAATCAATCAACAGAAAAGAGGTGAACTTAAACTTTTGACCGGCACTGTATAGAACATGTTTAAGGCTCATATAAGCGCATTTGAAGGTGCATTAGAAGGGATGCAGATAATTTTACCATTAAAATTTTGTTTAAATTATATCCCTTTGCGAAGTTTCATGATCACCATATATCATGGCAAGTTTACCTCAGGTGCACTTACCCTGCTCGCTGTTACCCCACTTCGCCCATTATCTGCAATGTTTTTCACTACCATTTTCTTATAAGTATCAGACAGTATCAGGTACATTCTTGATTCCCTCACAATGCCGCCTCGATAAGTTCCTCCTAGGCGACTGTATTTCCTTAATATATTTTGCTATAGCAATCTTGTACACGTCACAGTCACTAATTTTCCTGATTCTATAGTCTCCTAGTTTTTTTGTTCAAGCCTGAAGTCTTCTATTCCACCAGGGAGTAATCTTGTCTGGTTTTATAATACGAAATGGACCGTTCTTCCCATAGGAATTATGTATGGCCCTCTACTTTACGTTCGCAGTAAATTCCAGCTGATGAATTGATATAATTCTATTAAGAATAATTTCCAAGGTCTTTCCAAGATCATTCCTATATTTTTCCAAGTTAGTTGTTCTTCGGTTCCCATATATAACCGGATCAAACTTGTTAGCTGGCAGGGAAAAGCATATAATATGTCTCTGAAATGATAGGTATGTCTCAGGCGATACATTCCGATTCCTGAATAATTTTTTTTGGATATTGAGCATGATGTTAGATCAAGAATTTCTTTACATCTGTCGTCACAATTGTTGGTTCATTTCTCCGATTCAATATGGTGAAACCGGTGGTGAAAAGGTTCATGTTCTTACAGTTCTATATTGTGTAATGCACATTCGCATTATACTCAGTGGTCAGTGGCAATCCTTTTGGACTGCAGTATTCCACTCATCGTCTTTACTCCTCTTATGGGGGCGGATGCAGCGAGTCTAATGGCAGGTCGCTGATCAAGACATCATGGACTGACGTCTCCCTCCTCATTAGTGCTCGATTATTATCTCCAGTAGGTCTTTGATACAGAACCTTGGTTGGCTAATAAATTCAATATCCCTTCTGAAATAGATTGCTCTATTGGGCTCTTATCAGTTCTATTGTAGATTATAGAGCCGCATTTCAGAATGATACCTTTCACTTCTGCCTTGTAGCACTAAACCTCTTAAATCAATTCGAAAGTTGTTTGCTCTTATATTTTACGCCTACTCAGTATAGTCGACAGCTTAACAGTGATAGAGGTTTCTTTGGATGAAATCTAGATCCGAGGAGTTTACGTTATTCATCCAACAACCTCCCTCAGCTCATCAGAAGACGACTCCATCTTTTCTGTCCTCGACCTCTACTTTGTTTCGATATGATGCACACCTAGATCCTCTTAGGCCCCAAATACGGTCCGCAATGAATATTCTCAAGGCTTTCGACCACTAAGGGGTCCACACTCAAGACCAATTGGGTTGTTTTGGTGTCGGTTTTACGTTAGAGATAGTACACTCCTCTGTTTTCTGGGTAGAATTTTGGGGTGCAGTTCCGAATAGCTGAATTTTCCGATGTTATTGAAACTTCGTATATTTATGTATTTTGACGCGTTGATTACGAATATGATAAATTAAAATTTAAAAAAATTTTAAACTTAAAGCTTTTTCGGGTTTCAATCGTGTGCAAAACTACGAGCTTGCCGACGTTTCGTGAACATCACAGTTCACTTCTTCAGGGCTGAACTGAAGTTTCAGGTTATGTTGTTCTTACATATATTCTCTACGATGCCTGTGATTGGCCAGAGCGCCCCATGGTGGGGACTGCTCGAACTTGATTGGCCAATCAAGTCCTTTTTAAAAAACCCGGGAGGACGGAAAGCCGAATCGGATTGGTATTATATCCATTGTCCCTATTGATGTTATTAGGGTGTTTTAAGATTTCGATTGCTTCTTTATGTTTTCTTGGAAAAATATTTTGCGTTTTTGTGATGACGGTTGTTTTGTCAAACAAAATGCTATGTCTTGTTTCAATATGATGCTCAGCTAGTGCTGATTGCGTGAAATGTTTTAGCCTGACTTTACTCTCATGTTCCTTTACACGTTGGCTCACCGCCCTCCCGGTTTCTCCAATATAGACTTTGCCACAAGAACAAGGGATTTTATATACTTCCAGATCACTGAGAGGTGCTGTTTTATCTTTAGGATTGTTTAGAAGTTGTCGTATTTTTGCAGGTGGTTTAAATATGGTTTGGATGTTGTGCTTGTTAAGGATTCTTCCTATTTTTTCTGTGATACCTTTAATGTAGGGTAGGATTATGGTCTTATTTCTCTCTCTTTCTTTAGTGGGTTGTGTTGACTTGTTTTTTTGAGTGTATTTTCTTATCGCTTTCTCAATTTGTTAGTTTGTGTAATCGTTTTGTATTAGGATATGTTAAACATTTTGTAATTCCTTTTGTAAGATATCTTTATCTGTTATGGAGACAGCTCTGTATTCAAGGGAATTGATGACCGATTGCTTTTGAGATGGGTGGTGGTGGGAGAAGCAAACTTGTTTTATGTAGAATTGATTTGGATTTGGATGTTCCCAAATGGTTTTTCAACTGTAAGAATTTTGGGACGATATCATTGTTCCTACACCGTTTCAATAAAGCTAAAGATGTTGGTAGCTTAGCTTGAGAAGACCTGAGCTTACTAAAAGTATTAGTTTTAGTAGGAAAACTCTCCCCGTAGAGTTTTTTAATAATGGACTTAATGCTTTCACGATGATTCATTATGATAAATTTAAATTTAAAATTAAAAAAAATTTAAAACTTAAAGCTTTTTCGGGTTTCAATCGTGTGCAAAACTACGAGCTTGCCGACGTTTCGTGAACATTGCAGTTCACTTCTTCAGGGCTGACCTGCAACTGAAGTTTCAGGTTATGATGTTCTTACATATATTCTCTACTCTAAAAAGGACTTGATTGGCCATTCAAGTTCGAGCAGTCCCTACCATGGGGCGCTCTTGCCAATCGCAGGCATCGTATAGAATATATGTAAGAACAACATAACCTGAAACTTCAGTTTCAGGTCAGCCCTGAAGAAGTGAACTGCAATGTTCACGAAACGTCGGCAAGCTCGAAGTATTGCACACGATTGAAACCCGAAAAAGCTTTAAGTTTTAAATTTTTTTAAATTTAAAATTTAAATTTATCATATTGAATCATCGTGAAAGCATTAAATCGATTACGAATATGATAGTGAAAACTGTCAACTAAGCGATTTCCATGGTGAAAACCATTAAAAACACCATAAAAATTATGTTTTTTACGTTTATCTCAGGAAATACGCAGAATTTCGAAAAATGTTGTAAACAAAATTTTTAGCTAATATAAAAATACATCTTTTTTGTGCAATCACTTTTCGCCTAAAACCATTATTTTTTGAGAAAATGAGGATTGCGTTGTAAAAACAAGAAAAGGACGAAGAAAGTTACGGAAATGCGTTTGGTCACGTTTTTTCTCATTTTGTAAAAACTTCTTATATTTATGTAATTTGACGCTCTGATTACGAATATGATGATGAAAATTGTCGACAAAGCGATTTTCATGGTGAAACCATGAACAAACTATACAAATCATGTTTTTTTCGTTTATCTAAGCCACTACGCAAAATTTTGCGAATGATAGTTTTGAAGAAAATTAGTGATAGATCTAATCGTCAGCTCTTTCTCTATTGTTAATTACCGTGGCGACAGGCCCTAAGTGGCGACGAATGACCGTAAGTAATGGCAGCAACCACCGAACCCCTACCCCTTTCCAACATATCGTGGGGGCGGAAAGGCATCCCTGTGATAGTTCACAGAAATAACTTAGGTCACACACGACCTCCTTTTTACTCTATCGTGGGGGCGGGAAGCTACCCCTGTGACAGGTCACAGAAATAACTTAGGTCACACACGACCTCTTTTCCACCCTATCGTGGGGGCAGGAAGGCACCCCTATGACATTCCACAGAAATAACTTAAGTCACACACGACCCCCTTTCCCAGGTTTTGGGGGGGCGGGAAGGCACCCCTTTTACAGGTCACAGAAATAACTTAAGCTACACACGACCTCCTTTCCAGCCTATCGTGGGGGCGGGAAGGCACCCCTGTGACAGGTCACAGAAATAACTTAGGTCACACACGACCCCCTTTCCCAGGTGTTATGGGGGCGGGAAGGCACCCCTTTCACAGGTCACAGAAATAACTTAAGCTACACACGACCTCCTTTCCAGCCTATCGTGGGGGCGGGAAGGCACCCCTGCGACAGGTCACAGATATAACTTAGGTCGCACACGACATCCTTTCGAACCTATCGTGGGGGCGGGAAGGCACCCCTGTGACAGGTCGCAGAAATAACTTAAGTCACACACGACCTCCTTTCCAGCCTATCGTGGGGGCAGGAAGGCACCCCTATGATTGGGCACATAAAATAAGTTAGGTCACACGCGACCTCCTTTCCAGCGTATCGTGGGGGCGGGAAGGCACCCCTGTGACAGGTCACATAAATAACTTTGGCCACACACGACCCCCTTTCCCAGGTGTTGTGGGGGCGGGAAGGCACCCATGTGACAGGTCACAGAGATAACTTAAGTCACACACGACCTCCTTTCCAGCCTACCGTGGGGGCGGGAAGGCACCCTGTGACAGGTCACAGAAATAACTTAGGTCACACACGACCCCCTTTCTCAGGTGTTGTGGGGGTGGGAAGGCACCTCTTTCACAGGTCACAGAAATAACTTAAGCTACACACGACCTCCTTTCCAGCCTATCGTGGGGGCGGGAAGGCACCCCTGCGACAGGTCACAGATATAACTTAGGTCGCACATGACATCCTTTCGAACCTATCGTGGGGGCGGGAAGGCACCTCTGTGACAGGTCGCAGAAATAACTTAAGTCACACACGACCTCCTTTTCAGCCTATCGTGGGGGCGGGAAGGCACCCCTGTGACAGGTCAAAGAAATAACTTAAGTCACACACGACCTCTTTTCCAGCCTATCGTGGGGGCAGGAAGGCACCCCTGTGATAGGGCACATAAAATAAGTTAGGTCACGCACGACCTCCTTTCCAGCGTATCGTGGGGGCGGGAAGGCACCCCTGTGACAGGTCAAAGAAATAACTTAGGTCACACACGACCTCCTTTTCAGCCTATCGTGGGGGCGGGAAGGCACCCCCGTGACAGGTCACAGAAATAACTTAGGTCACACACGACCTCCTTTCCAGCCTATCGTGGGGGCGCACAGTGGGAAATTCGGCAAAATTTTGTGTCAAAATCGTAGATCTCGGAATCGGAGCAAGTTAGAGCGATGAAATTTTTACGGCAAGTAGGTGAGGGGATTAGTATTAGAGGAAAAATAGTCAAGAAAGGGAGAACACGCCGAAATAGACCACCGAGAAAGCTTCCAATACCATGACCTTTTTGGTATGGTGCATCAATATAAATCTGGGGAGTTCCGCCCCTACTACCCCCACCTACTTATGAGGCGTAATATTCATCGTATTGACGCATTATTTTTTTCTTTTCTATCTCTTTCTAGTCAATACGTTTAAAGTGAAGTGTAGCTGTCAGCGTACCAAACTCAAATGGTATGGGCAAACCAACGTGGTCTCTTATATCAATTTCAATTGAAGAAAATCCCGTGAGGAGAACTGGTATGTAGTTAGGTGATGAAAAATTACTGAATTGCGTTGTGCCAAAAGAGTAATCTCTTGTATCTACAGAAACGGTGCGTAAAAATGGTGCCTTCACATCACCAGTAACGCAAGGTTCACAAAATATTACAGTAAACAAATAATTTATCCGGAAGACCACTAGCTAGACTAGGTGGATGTCTAGCAGTATACTCATTATTCTCAATTGGAAGTAGATTATCTGGTGCAAAACCTAGAATACGTGATAATTTATCACTTAGTACCAAAAAATGTTGATCATTCGTCAGACATGATTTTCCAAACTGTTTTTCTATGCGTACGTAGCTGCTTTTGAATTTGTCATATTTAAACTTAATATGTTGATTCAATTCTGGAAGACTGTTCAGATTGTTTAAAAGAGAGTCAATATCGGTATAAAGACCAGGTCCAAAGAAATTTACTCATATTTTCATCATTTATTTTATCTTCTGCAACAGGCACTTTATATTTGTGAAGAAAGTCAATACCATTTTCAATGGTTTTTCTATTTTTAATATTACCATCAAATTGCGGGATTGTATGTCCGTCAGTCCTAGCATTCATAAGGGTAATACGATTTTCAAATGAATCATCGTGTCTCACATGAAGAAATGTACGAGGAAGTTGTATTTCTGTGAGCGCTACTGCCCACTGTCCTTGCAACGGAATCTCATGTGGCAGTTGTGTTATAAAATTGGAAGTGCTATTCTCGGGAAAATATTTCATACTACTATTGCTTGGTAAAATTAGGTAAAATTGATCAGCATTCATTTTTACAATGTTTTTAAATTTGAAGCTGGAATCCACGAATTAAATTTGTCAGGATAACCTATCCACTTGACAAGAAATTGTTTTTTGTTTCCCTTGCCTTTAGTCTGTAATATTTTTTCAATATTAAATTCCTCCCCAGCTATGTCTTTATTTTTTACACCGCTCAATTTTTGCTCGTAAAAAAGTTCATCAATTTCTTCTCCTGCTAAATCTTTCAACTCTTTCTTCTCCTGCTAAAATCTTTCGCGATTGAATATTTTCCCATGCTTTGGAAGCATTGTATACAGTAACTTCAGCAGGTGCCATTTTGATACTGCTGTGCCTGGTATTATTGTAAGCATCTACAATTTGTTGCAAGATATCAATATATCGTCGATTATTTTGATGAGTAAAGTAACGCCACATGCGTTCTTTGAGAGTTCGGTTAAAGCCTTCTACTATGGCTGCTTTAGCATTAGGGTCCCGTGTTACTCGAAATTTCATTCCATTATCTGACAAAAATTTTTGGAAAGTAGCACCTAAAAACTCCGTCCCTTTATCCGTTTGTAGGCAGATAGATACACGATTGTTACCTCTCTGAAGAATACGCTCGAAACTATGTTTTACTTCTAAAGCAAATTTATTTCGAAGGGGCTCAACCCAGGCAAATTTACTCAAAACATCAATTACTACTAGTAGAAAAGTATAATTATTATTGTAGGTTGACAAGCTTTGTAGGTCAACTAAGTCAGCCTCCCAGACATTATCAATAGAGCTAACATTGTAATGTAATCTTTGAAATTTTCTGCTAATAGGTCTATGTTTCGTAAATGTGTCCTGCGGCTTTAACCATTCAAGCACTTTAGCGCTAGAAACTTTTCCTCGCACGGCACGAACTATTTTTTCACCACCACTGTAGGAAGCCGGATGACTTGGGTTGTAGTATATTCCTTCTAACAGTTTCATCTTAAAATAAAAGACTGCCACTTCGTTATTAATCCTGATCTACGCTGACTGTGTCCTTGATCTTTTCTAATTCTACTACGAATCCTAGCACGAGTTCTTGTATTTGAAGCTTCTCGAAGTTTATGTGAATCGCCAGCCTCGTCTGTACTTTCATCGTCTGTTATAAGGGGGTGAAATCTAGAGTTTCTTCTATCACTGATGTCTCGTCCCAGCTGTTTGTCTGTTCGATCTCTCCAGTATTCTTTATTTTTTACGAGTTCTCGTGGTATACCAAGCACTCGAAGGATATGAGTGAACTGATCTCTACCACACGGAACGAATCTTTTTCTATGTCTTAATACATCGTTAACGAGATCTGTAATATTTGAATCTTCAATACGATGTCCATAAATAAAAACTAATCCATTTTTATTCCATCTTATTCTGCTGGTAATATTCGGTCTTCTTAAATGATTGAGTAATAAAATACTATTTGCCTGAAAAGTTTTAGGCACTGATGCTGTAATGGTTTCTACAGGTGGAAATTCTCCATTGGATGATTGATTATCTGTGACTTCATTTTGGTCTTTATTCTCAGTAGGAGGATTTCTTCCATCATCAACAAAGAAGAAAAATTTTTGTAACACCTGACTATATATTTTCCACTTTTCACGTACATCTAATGGAGAAGGCGAAAATGAGATACGACTCATTTCGGTATCGAGTCTACCAAGATTATTACCAGGT
Source organism: Andricus coriarius (assembly GCA_932066315.1). Lineage (NCBI taxonomy): Eukaryota > Metazoa > Arthropoda > Insecta > Hymenoptera > Cynipidae > Andricus > Andricus coriarius. The sequence goes on along the minus strand of CAKNWT010092133.1, from coordinate 3,811 downwards.
GTTTGCGTAGTTAACCCAGGTATTCGGGGTGTAATTTTTGCTTCTCTAGTGCTCTCAGTTGGTTGCTTTAAAGTTTGCATTTGGTGTTGCATTTTATCCACTTGGTCGCTTGGGATAAGTACTATTTTTCTAGCATACTCCATATTTGCTGATGAAATGGCTTTTTATTTAGGATGAGCCACTAAACAAGTTAGATATTAAGCCGCCAATGATTGGTGCAAGTAAAACAGGTAAAAATCCGCCTTTTTGTACGATAAAGTTTTTTTTCTTTTGCTATGTCCCATGGGTTTCGGCTAATTTGCGAAGTAGTTTTTTATGCTTTTTCAACTTCAATCTCTGGTGCTTCCTAAGTGGTACATTTCCCAATAGAATGTTTAAAGCGCACTCACAAATACATTTAATGAGTCGGACATCTGAGGTTTTTAATACAGCACGTTGCTGATCAGGGTTGAGGTGACACAGAGCATGCAAAACTTAGCATTTTTCTTGCCGATTGACTTGTCACCTTTCGACATCATTACAAAGGGCAACTGGTACTTGTCCCGCACTACTGCCTCTCTTTATAGCTTTGACAGGAACATAAACGTAATGATACGGGTCATCTGGAAATATACTAGTCCGAAATCGACAATTTTCTGGGGTAGATTGTTTCAAATCAAGAAGTAAATAACCATGTGGTTGAGAAGTAGCATCTTGATAGGCTTCTTGTAAAAATCGTGGATTTTCAGGGACAACTTGCAGAGCTAGATGCTTAATTTGGGCACAATCTCGCGGATTTTTAAAAGCAACAATATAGTTTGCATTTAGAGACATATCTCTTTGACCATGACCCTGATGAAAAAGATTTTGAGAAATAAAGATGACACTGAGATTTTTATGATGACTACCCTTGATAAATACATCTGCAATTTTATTATTTGAAGATTCCTTCATTAAATCATCGGTAGTTAAAAGTTTAGCTCTAAGGACATTGGAATAGTCAGAAGATTGTGGTCAGTCTTCACGAAATTCTATGGCAATTCCATACACCTTGTATGCTGTCTGCCACTCGGAATAGTAAAAAATGATATGCTCAATATGTGTATCGCACACACTATCTAGATTACGGAGAAACTTTTTTACAAAAAATGGTTTACCTCAACCTGTTGGTCCACATACCAACGATGTAAACGGATGCTTCCAGCGTACGTCCATAATTGACAATGATTCAAATTTAATCAGTTATTATTATTATTTATATAATATTTTGATTCTGCGAGCAGGAATTTTCGATTGCATGCTTTTCTTAATTTCTACAAATTGATCAATCTGATACGGTCCGCGTGGTCAGGGATTTTGAGCTGATTGCCCTGACCGCTCTCCATCACGTTAATGAAAAAGCTTTATTTTTTTAACGTGACCCTTCCAACACGCTTTGAGATTAGTTTACAAGGGCGTGCGACCATCGCCGCGCCGCGTTGGACCATTGCCGCAAAACCCTAGTTTTTAGCTATATTCTGGCAACCTGAGTCAGGTTAGAAAAATTAAGTATAGAATCATATTATTCCAAGTGATTTTTCCCCGTTTTTGATAGCATAATAATAGGAAAGGATTTTTCATGCAATTTGGGATAATAAATAAAATTTGTAGACAATTTTCTTTTTGTTTTCAAAGTAAATTTCATTTTATTTAATTCTCATTTATAAATATTTTTATGATTTTAAAATAAACGATTAATAGATTTTAATTCATTAATTTTTTTTTTATTTCACTCCTCAAATAATTCTACACTTATATCAGATAATTCGACTGTGTAGGGCTGAGCCCCTCCACCAAAACAGTCGTGAAAATCAGTCAATAGCGATAAATCAGGGAAATGTGATCTCGTCATCCACCCCAAGTAGTCCAAATTGTTCAACTGGAAACAAAAAAGTGAAAGTTCTCACTATTAGCAAGCAGAAGAATATATATTTCAAAATAAAAGTCATACGAAATAAACATACAATTATTTTTTTTAAAGATGCAAAATCAGTTGGGTGTGAGTGTGTGTAGGAACGAGAGAGAGAGAGAGAGTGATTTTTCAAATTTTCATAATTCGGTTTGTATGGTAAAAAAAAAAAAAATTAATCTTATGTAATGTAGCCAAATGGTAGAGAGTCATATCCTTCAACTAATCGTCTTTTAGTGTATACCGGGCGACATATTTTTTCCTCCTGTTTCGTAATCACCTGACGATAAGGTGTTATGCGGATGCTACTAAAATTTAATTTAATTGGTTGTGTCTTTTTAATAACGAGATCACAGATTGAGTCAAAGTTTATGATTTCAGAGTTTTTATAGTTCAAATTGATACCTTTCACTTTTCAAATAGTGTGATTTTTACCATCAGGTGATCGCACCTTATATGCATAAAATTTGGGACCACCTGACACAAATTTTTGTATAAAACTACCGGAACCATAAACTTCAAGTTCATCTGTTGAATCACCTAATAGGCAACCTGTTTCTAGATAATACTCATTTGGCTCATTAGTGCTGGCAAAAATGACTGAATCCGTATCAAAATAAAGGACACGACGATCTAGTTGCTTCAAGTAAGTGAATAACTTCAAGCGAGCCTGAGCTGTCGTGTAAGCTGCTATAACCACATTAGTAATAGGTGATGGCGTCACAGCTTCACTTTTGTACAACCATGAGGCATAAATACTATTATCGTCTACAGGCAAGACACTGTTGAGAATTTTATCTGGACTCTGAACAATTTCCAGTAACTCTTGCTGACTCTGAATGATCTCAATCTTCGGCATATTTTCTCGTTGGCCAAATTTCTCCCAAAATGAATTGAGACAAAGTTTAGCCAACGAGCGCGATCCTGGATTCTATTTAATGTTATCTGGATCTAGGGCTATACCTTCAGACTCTAATATGTTTTGAATGAATGCCTTTTTCGATGCCTCGCCAGTGCAATAGGCAGGGTATCCGCTGGCTTCATGTTTCAGTTTAAAAAATCGGTTCATGTATTCTACAAAGAAACCACCCATTTTTGTGATCTTGTCATATTGAGTAATTTCATATTGCCAAATTTAAAAAATAGAGGTAATTGTATAACCCTCTTGAATTGCTACTTTTAGTTCGTCGGAAATCCATTTTCTTTCTATTTCTCTCTCACTTGTACTATTCACATGCGGGCAAACTTTTTGCAGTTGTAATTTGCAACAAGTATTGCACATAGGAAACATGAGTTTACCGTGCATACGGACAGGTAAAACAGGTAAATATTTGTCAGCAGGAGGCAATACCCTGCATTTGACTAATCCCTCAACATTGGTTAAATCAAAGTTTACACCGGTTAAAGTTTTGCAGTCATCATCAATATAAACTTTGGGATGACCCATGGGAAATTTGCCATATTTAGAAATAATTGGATAAAGTGAACAATCATCAAGATAAGAAATTTTTACCTTACCCTTAGCCTCATAATACGAAACTGTATTACCTGTTCGACCCCCATAGAATGCATATCGAGGATTCAATGCCTCAGTCATCAAAAGTGGGTGGTCTTTTAGAAAATCACGTAAATTATCATTTTGAACTTTTTCCATATCAAAGGAGCACTCCCACTTTTCGATTACCTCATACCCCAATGAGCAAAGTCGATCAGTTTGAGCTTTTGTTCGTTCAAAGCGATCATTTAGTGATTCTGAACTTTTAACCAAATGTGATTTTTTATCCCGATTCAATTTAAAGCAATCAGGACACCCATGCCAGTAGCAACCATGGAATTGGTAAACTACTTTCCTATTGCCTTCTTTATCTTCATAATAGCCATCGA
>CAKNWT010092129.1:0-13985 GCA_932066315.1 Andricus coriarius | reverse complement strand
GTAGAATTTCAATTCGAATGCTTTTTCTTGTATTATCCAATTTAATTTTTAAATTCATTACATTTTACCCCTTTAGAATTTAGAAGCTATCAGTATTATAATTTTAATACCCGAGAAGGTTTTTTCAGTATAAATCTATTAATCCTTTGCATTACGTATGGTATCCAAATTTGGAAATATTTATTTATAAAATAATTATTCATTTTAATTATCTTTGAATTTTCACAATTTAGAAATTTAAAAGCTTTCAGTAGTGGACACTTTTCCAATTTGAAAAGTTAAATTTGAGGCCATTTCAGCCCTTTCGACAGTTTTGAATTATTCAATTTTCAGTTTAGTCGTTTTTCATATTGAATATCATATGGATTTAGAAATTAAAAGCTTTGGTTCCTTTTGAATTTGGGAAGATTTTATTGTTGGATGATTCTCCATTTGAAAACGTACCATTTCTGACACTTTTCAATTTGACAGCCTCAATAATTTGTGGGTAATTTCAGTTTAAAAGCTTTTACTTTTAAGCCGTTTTGCAATTTTATTATTATTTATTTATTTATTCCAAGAAAAAAAACGCAGAAGCTGTCCATTTGTGACTGCAGTAAATCAATACATGTTACTCAGCAGGAGAATAAACCGAAAAATGAACCGTTTAATATAGGGTGCTTTTTTTAACTTGAGACATCAAAATTTCTCAAGAAATACGCATCCTATGAAAAAATATCCGAAATAAAAACTTTTTATTTTCGAGTGGGAAAAGCGACTTTAAACAAATTGACCCCCCCCCCACCCTCAGGAGGCAGGAGGGGGAGGGGTAACTTTTTAATTTCAAACGGCAACCCCAATTTTTGTCACAGATTTAGATTCTCCTTCATGAAATACGTAAGTTTTATTCAAACATTTTTTTTCGATTCGCGAAAAAAAAAACCCTAATGTCTCCTAGTGGGGGGGGGGGGGGGGATTTGTTTCAAAGTTGCTTTTCTCCTCGAAAATGCAAAGTTTTTATTACGGATATTTTTTTCATAGGATACGTATGATTTTAAGATATTTCGATGTCTCAAGTTAAAAAAAAACACCCTGTATATTTAAATTTTTCAGTTTTATACTATTTAAAATCATTTTCGATGTAACGCTTTTAATTTTAGGCATGATTCTCATCTAGAAGGTATACATTTTTGAAAATTATATACTTTTTTATCTTCCAAAAGGAGATGGTTTTCCTAATTAAAAATAATTATGCATTTGATGCTGCAATTAAAAAAAGCTTTTCAATCTCGTCGCCATTAAAATTTAAAAGTAGTCAACCTTATAGATAGGTTGGAAAATGTTTATACTTCTTTTTTTCACAAAATTTTCTTTCAAATATCTTTTAGGGAAGTCTTAGTTTGTAGAACTTATTTATAGAAAAGGCTCATCCTAGATTAAAGTTCCCAAAAAAATTATGAATAAGCCTATTGATTTATTGGAAAGTGGATGAACTATATTTTTGACACAAATTCGTTAAAATAATGTTTAAGTTCATCAATTTTATAGGGCTTTTCTCTATTTGAAAGTCTCAAGATATTTTTGACTTTTAAAACGAAAAATGTTCCATTTTTTAATTCTCTATTTCAAATCGTTCTATTCTGAAGTTCAAACGCAGTTTTTATTTATAATTTTTTGTTTGTGAAAATGCTGTTATCTTTTTAGTGTTTCCAATTGGATATCATCTAATTTTATATCATATCTTTCAAGTTTTTGCCTCCAATTGAACATTATTTTGTACGCTTTTCGAATCTCAAATATCTCAATTTTTTTTATAAATGATTTATTTAACGTCGCATCTACATCTGGGTAATTAGCGACAGGTACGCTATATATTTAAGTATTGCTTTTTACAAGCTAGACTTATAGGTGTATGTTTTGTTAATGAAGAATTGTAAATGAATACATTGCCAATGAAGTTGATACGGTTCTTCGATGTGTATATTACTAGACTAAATGCCTGGTGTTTTTCCTTTATATTAAGGAGGTTAGATTGGCTTCTTTAAGAAAGTCAATCGTTTTTTAACTTCGGTATGTATCCCTAGAGCTTCTTGGAGTGAGTTTGGGATTTTGAGTTTACGCCGAATATCACTAAACTTTGTACATTCGATAATTAGATGATTGGCACTGATTACACAGTTACACTGGTCACATTTTGGGGGGTCTGATTTATCCAGGAGGTAGTTGTGCGTAATCTTGGTATGTCCGATTCGGAGTCTGGTGAGCAGAACTTGTTCTCTTCTGGTGAGTGTTTTCCATGATGGGTGATTTGGGTTCTTCTTCTAGATAGCTGGAACGTCATTCTGAATTTTGTTGTTGGTTTCTCTCCAATATTGGTGGGCGATTCTTTGAACGTAGTTTTTAGCATCTGGTAAGGATATTCGTAGGTTTTCCTTCTCGACTGGTAGCGAAGTTGCGAAATTGGCTTGTTCGTTTTTGTTGATATTTTGATGTGAAGGGATCCATATGGCCGTGATTTGTTTATTTAGTTGCAGGCATTCAGTATAGTTTTTTTGGATTCGTTGGATCCTATGATCGTAAGAATTTCTAGTTTGGGTGGCTTGGAGACTACTTAATGAATCACTCAAAATTACGAAATTACAATCAGGTAGAATTTTACATAATTCGTAAGCTTTCGTAAGAGCCGAGATTTCTGCTGAAAATATACTGCTCGCGTTTGGGAGACTAAAGTAGCATTCTTGATTTCGTGAGTAGACTGCGCATCCCACTCCTAGATCCGTTTTAGATCCGTCAGTAAAGAGATAGGTTGAATTGCTGTAGCTTTGTTCGATGTTTCGGTATAATTGTTGCCAATGATTTGCTCGGATATCTTTTTTCAAATTTTTCGTTAGCCTGAGGTCTAACTTTGGAGGAAGCAGAGACCAAGGAGGTTCTTGGCTAAGGACATTGTGTTGGATTAAGGGTAACTGGTTTGATGTTGTCGTTAAGTATTCTTCTAATATTTTTCTTATAGGTTTTAGGAGACATGGTCGTAAATGGGTTTCATCTTTTGGATTCTTCGAGAAGAGTAATTCATGGGTTGGGTTTTCGGGGGCTGCTGCTATCAAGACTGCTTGTTTTAAGGTGAGTTCGAGTCTTCTGTTGCTTAGAGAGGGTTCGTTTATTTCTAGTCGAACTTTTTTATTTGGGCTGGTGTGGAAAGCTCCGCAATATATTTTTTGATTGGTGTTGTAGATGGGATCTAGTAGTGCAAGGGTACCTTTTTTTGCTGAATTGTAGATTGTGGACCCGTAGTCTAATTTTGATCTGATGATGGCTTCGTAGGTTAGTTGTAGAACGCTGAGGTCGGCTCCCCAACTCCTATTAGCCAGGATTTTGAGGATTGTGATCCGTTTTTTGCAATCCTCTTTTAGTTTGAGTATATGTGGTCTCCATGTTAACTTTTTGTCAAATAATAGACCTAGTAATTTGATTACTGTTACTCTCTTGATGTCTTGTTTGTCTAACTGTAAAGTTGGGATTATTTCTGGAATTTTTTTTTTGGGAGAAAATTATATACTCAGTTTTTGTTTGAGAAAATTTATATCCGTTTTGTAGGGACCAATCCCATATTTGGTTTAATGTGTGTTGTAGGGTTTTCACAGTAGATTCGAAGTTCTTTCCTTTACAGTAAATGGTCAGGTCGTCTGCAAATATTGTTGATCCTGCGGGTTTTTCGATTCTACGTATGACGTCATTGATTGATATAAGAAAGAGGGTTGTACTCATGACTGAGCCTTGGGGTACTCCGTTTTCCAGGGTGAATCTATTGAACAGTTCACCATTAACTCTAACTTGGATGTACCTCTGGTGGAGATAGTTTTTGATGAATGCTAACAGATAACCGTTAATTCCTTCTTTTCCCAAAGTTTTAATTATTTGGTGTCTCCATGTCATTTCATATGCTTTCTCAATATCTAAGCAAACTGTTATTACATGCTGATTATTAGAGAATGCTTCACTGATTTTAGTTTGGAGGTTAATAGGTGGATCTAGGGTGGATCTTTTGTGTCTGAATCCACTTTGTTGGGGAGCGAAAAAATGTTTTTTTTTCTAGATACCATCTGAGTCGAGTGTTGATTATTTTATTGAATAGTTTGCACATTGTGCAGGTTAGAGCGATTGGGCGATAGTTTGTTGGATTCGTGTGGTCTCTGCCAGGTTTCGAAATCGGAATGACTATTGCTTCTTTCCATTATTGTGGGAATTTTTTATTTTTTCAGATCAGGTTGAATATCGAAAGGAGGTAACTTTGTCCAGAGTTTGGTAAATTTTTATAGAAAGAATAAGGGATTCCGCCAGGTCCAGGACTTTTGCCTTTTAAGTTATTTATTGCATCTTGGATTTCTTCCCATGTTAGTTCTGAATTGATTTCTGGGTATGGTGGATCGTCGCCGGTTATCTCTAGAGAGGCTTTGGCTTCTTCTGAGACTTTGGATGATCTAAATGTTGGATGGTAGTTGTCGTTGCTGGAGTTTTTTGAAAATCCTTCTCCAATTAGGTCGGCCATTATTTTAGGATCAGTCGTTACTGTTCCATCAGATTTTTTTAAGCCAGATATTCTTGTGGTTGAAAAGTTTCCTGTTATTCTTCTGATTTTATGCCATATATTCGTCGTAGTTGATTGATTATTTAGTGTAGTGAGGTAATCCGTCCACGATTTTCTGCTGCTCTGTAAGTAGGTTCGACGGGCTGCTGCTCTTAGTTTCTTGAAATTTATTTTATTTTCCAAACTATTTTTCTTATTCAATTGATTAAATGCTTGATTTTTTTCTGCACTAGCTTTTTGACAGTTTTCGTTCCACCACGCTGTGTGTGTGGTTCTATTTGTAGATGTTGTTTTGCCCATCGCTTTGTCAGCTGCTTTGTTTATTATTGAAGTGAAGCTTAAAACAATGTCGTCAATTTCGATTTGTGGGTCAAATTGTGTATTTTCCTGGAATTTCAATTCTTGGTCGATTATTTCTTGGTATTGATCCCAATTGGCTTTTCTGATGTTCCATTTTGGAAGATATGTTGATTGGGGTTCTGAGCTGGGAATTGTGATTTTGATTGGGTAATGATCACTATCATGTAATTCATGGAGTGTTTCCCACTTAAGTTTTGGAGCTATCTGTAGACTATACAAGGATAGGTCTATTGAACTGAATGTATTGTGTGCGATACTGTAGTGGGTTGGAGAATCGTTGTTTAGGAGGAATAGATTTGATTTGTCTAATATATTTTCTATTTTCTCCCCCTGGGGCATGTTGTGTTATTTCCCCACAATCTGTTTTTGGCGTTAAAATCTCCTAAGAGTAAAAAGGGTTTGGGTAATTGTTGAATTAGGTTTTCTAACTCTGTCTGTTCTAGTTCATTACTATTGGGGAGGTAAATGTTGCATATGCACAGTTGTATGTGAGTAGCGACTCTGACTGCTAGAGCTTCTAGGTTGGTTTGTAGTTGGATTTCTTGGGCATTTATATTTTTATGGATATAGGTGGCTACACCTCCACTCGCGTGGTCCGCTCGATTACGGTTTTTAACAAATTTTTCATAACCTGTTAGATTTCCGTATATGTTATCTTTAAAGCTTGTTTCTTGTAAGGAAATGATTCCTGGATTCAGTTTTTTAATGATTATTTTTGTAGTTCTTTTAGGTGGGTGCGAAATCCGTTTAGATTCCATTGTAGTATGACCGTAATTATTATTCGTCGAAATTATCTTCAGATTCTATATAAGGTGGGGAGTCTTCGTCTTCTAATTCGGATGGGACTGAGTCTGCCTTGTGAGTTTCAAGTTTCTTGAGGGTTTTGATTAACCTTGTGAAACGCACTTTCATTTTTCATTCTTGTAATAGGATATATAGTGTTTCGAGTGTCATTATTAGGTTGTTTACGTCATCAGTGTAATCTCTCACAATTGTTGTTATGTCCACTGCTCCTTGACAATTTTCTATTAACAGTGTAAGTTGCGTGAAGTTTAGAGAGAAAGCATTGGGATTGTTGTCGAGGGTTTCTTTCGTGGGTAGGAGCATTTCTTGTATTGTTGTTGGGGATTTTTTTTTATGCTCGTCAATTTTTTGTTTTTTGGATTTTCTCATTCTTATTTTGTTAATTGGTTCTTTCTGAGGATCTGGGGTATCTTTTCCTGTTGTTGAGTTGTTTTCGGATTTATTTGATGTGGATGTTGATAACGGTCTTTTCTGATTACTGTTTCCCTGGTTGAGATCTGGGAATTCGGGGGGATTTTTCTGTTTGGGTAGGTCGGTTCCTGTGTCGAGGTTGCCTGGATTTGTCTCTATTGTTTGATAGTGAGTCATTATGCTTGTGTTTGATTCGCATTGCTTGGCTAGATGACCTTGACGTTTGCACAGGAAACAATTTGTTGTTTCCGGAGCTAGAAATATGCGGTAGGAAGTTTCTTCGTAATTTATTATTACTGATTCTGGTAATTTTCCGATGTCCTCTGGCTGGATAAACATTTGTCGTCGAAAGCTGAGAACGTGAGAGAAACCTTGATCGGGTATACTTGCTCTTAGGAAACTGATCTCGGAAGGGATTATAATTGCACACTTTTGGAGTTCTGTTTCTAAAACTTCGTGGGGAATGACTGGAGAAACGTTTGAAAGAATTATTTTCTTTAAGGGGCTTACTAGAGGTCGAAGTTATAATTTTTGGTGTTTTACGGTTATCTCTTTGTACTTATCTGTTAGTTCTTTAACTATTTCTTTGGTTGCGAGGAATAAGCAGATTCGACCGTTTGATATTTTGGAAGCAAATCTGATGTTTTCTGGTTTAACGAGGGAACCGATGCTTTTCACGTATCCTTTAAGTTCGATTTCGTCTTTTGATTCGATGATTATTCCTTGGTCTTTTTTGGGGAATGTATCGGAAGTGGCTGAAGCGTAGGTTTTTCTTACTATTGGAGAAGACACGTTGGGGTGTGCACTTGTTTGGGGATTCACTGGTGTGTGTTAGTTAAGATTCATTGTGTGGGGAGTGCTTGTGCACTCTACACCAGAGGTTGGTCACGTTAATGATGGTTTTTACACCAAATCACTGATAATCCTGAGGAAACTCTATTATCCAGCACTGAACTTCTCGGAACTCTCGAACTGTATCCGCTCTTTGTAAACACGACCGTTCGCTTCGGAATACAAGCAGACTGTCCTCAATTTTTATTTTTAAGCATTTACAAAGAAAAATATTTTTTTATACAAGGTAGTGAATTCTTATTGTTTATTATTTATAACAAATAAAAAACGTACGTAATGCATATAAATTTGATACTTCTCTCGAATAAGAGATGCTACAATAACACTAACCTACTTTTACCCTTCATATGTTTTAACTCGTTAATTATCGTGTCGAAAGCTTGTACTCGAAAAAATTATTCTGTGAATGTGGAAGATGATTATAAAAAACTTTTCCACATTTTAGAACCATTAGCTTATTTGAATAGGTAGCAAGACTATCGAGTTTGCTTTTATTCAAAAACGACCCCCGTAATTACGTGCAATATTGTCTCCCTTCGACGGCATCTAAGGTTCCTAGAGGCATCGGCAAGAACAAAGACGGGATGCTGATAATTCAATAAGACGCCAACGATTAACAAGCACCCAGAATTGATTGCAATTAGGCTCCTATAACCTAGCAACTCCATTCACTATGTCTCTATTTCACTCCCTTTCAAACAACATACGAGTATAATAGAAGCATATTCCTCACAGCACATCTGTAAACAAAGGGAGGGGGCGGGGTACAATTAACTGAAGAGCCAGGAAGAAAACTGACTTCATAATTCAAAAATATGTTGATTTAATTGTTATGAACCAAGAAAACTCAGTAAATAATAATAAGGCTGCGTGTAGTCATCTGGAATAATTCGTGGAGTTGGCCTATGAAAAATATTTGACTACTCATCCCGAATTTCCGGACGACGAGACGCTTCGTAATAATGATGAATCAAATATTAAAATAGTTATTAGGATTGATGACAAAATGCCCTTTTTTGTATTTTTTGAAACCTTCAAGGGAAATTTCATTCTCATTATTAGGAGCCGTCCATAATCTACGTTACCAATTTAATGGGAGGGGGGGGGGGGGGGGACGGTGGAAGAAACATCAACAACTTAGTTAACAATTAATACGTTTTCTGATGATAAATTTAGACTTTCATATTTTAGACTTCACATTCTTTCCCTCTTCCCCTTTTTTCCCACTTTTCAAAGAATCCTTGTCTTACTATTTGGTGAAAAATTTATATATTTGGATGAAAATGCAACTATTTTGTTAAAAACACATATTTTTTTAATCGAAAATTCGTCTTTTTTGTTTGAATTCAAGTGTTTTTCTTCTTAAACATAAATATTTTTTTATTGAAAAATCAACATTAGAAAAAAATCTTTTTGGTTGAAGATATATCATTTTAAATGAAAAGTCATATTTACGGATTGACAATTAAAGTGATTTGTAGAAAATTTTACAATTTTGTAGAAGATTATACTATTTGGTTGAAAATTAACTTTTTTGTTGAAAATTCATGTTTTTTGATGAAAATTGAACTATTTGATTACAAATTAATCGTTTTTTATGAAAATTTTATTATTTGACAGATAACTAACTTTTTCGTTGAAAAATTATATTTTCAGGTTGAAAATTCAACTACTTTGTAGATAATTCTTCTTTCTGCCTTCAAAATTCAACAATTTTGTTGAAGATTGATGTATGTTGTTGAAAAATCGTTTTTTTGTTAGGACATTAATTTTCTTGGTGGAAAATTCATCTTTTTGGTTGCAAATTCAACTACTTCGTTGAAAGTTTACTTTGTTAAAAAATAATTTTTGAGGATTACCCTCCTTGGTTAAGAATTTAACTTTTTTGATTCTTTTTTTTTGGGGGAGGGGGTCAAAAATGATTTTTAATCTTAAAATTGAACTATTCCATTTTTGGTTGGAAATTTATCGTTTATAAGGTGAAAAATGTACTGCTTGGTAGAAAGTTCATGTATTTTGTTAAACATTCGTTTTTTGGTTCGAAAATTCATCCTTTTTAGTTCTTTATTCATAATGTGTCCCCTGAGGGTTTACATGACTTCCATTTCTTCCAATCTTTCCATCTACATATTTTATAAAAACTTATCCTTACTATTTACATTTATTTACATCTATTTAAAAAACGTCTTATATCTAGATCCTCATTTCTATTTCTTGACGCAAGCGCAATTTGGTACGTGTTAGCGAACGAGTGAGCGATTGATTGAAATCGAGTGTGCAAGCGAGAGAGAGAGAGAGAGAGAGAGAGAGTGATAACGCAAACGCAAACGCATCTTAATCTACTTAAACTATTACATAAACCTTACTTACAAATCTTTACGCTTCTAATTTAGAATTAAAATTAGTTTAAAATTCATATTTTTTGGCTGAAAATAAAAAATAGTCGATTTTTCAACTATCGAGGATAGGTCGAGGGTTCAATTATTTTGTTAAAAATTCTTTTTTTTGCTCGTTTAATTCTGCTAGCTGAAAATGCGTCTTTCGGTAGAAAATTAATTTTTTATGGTAGTATTTTTGGCATAAAAATTTGACTTTACGGTTAAAAGTTGAACTGGTTGGTTGATAATCCAACTGTTTAGTTAAACCTGCATTTTTTTATTAAAAATTCATCTTTTTAGGTTGAAAATTCTTCTCTTCTGATAGAATATTGAAGGTTAAATGTTAAACGGTGAAAATTCCAATCAATCTATGTGTCCAGGAGAGACAAAAAAACCTTTCGAGTGGAACAATTGAGTAAATTGAACAATTGCAAATTAATTGAGTAAAATTTGTGTGTGTGTAGGTCCATGTATCATTTTAATAGCCATTGTGTTAAAAATAGATGGCGCTACATATTTGCACTTAATAATCTAATTGAAATAGCAATGCACTTAGGACCGTGTTGCTTTCCCTGGTATTAGAAATAAATATAGTACATGCATCTTTTAAAAAAACATATTGAATACATATTTTTATTTGGTTCGTAAACAGATAACTGAAAAAGGTACATTCTTAGAACTATAGTACATTTTTTAATTCTTATAATAATATATTCAATTGTTAAATACTTGTTAAAATCCTATAATGACCGTTGAATTGTTAACAAGATTTAATATTAATTATAACTCACTCATTTAATTTCAAGTAAAAAAAATAATTATTTAATAATGTATTTGATAATTAAAATTAATTAAAATATCAAACTTGTAATTTAATCATTCATTTTCTTGTGTATAAAAGGGAGAATTAATGTAGGAGAAAAGTCATATATATGAAAAGTTGAACGAATTATTGTCGGAAATTAAATTCAGAACATATTGCACAGAATGCGCTTTTTGATGATACTATTATATGTTGAGAGGATATGTAACATTTACACGACTAGCTTACAACCCGCTTCATTCAGTTTAAAGTTTCACAAACGGTTCGCTTCACAGCTTTATCAAAGACCACTGTCATAATTCTACGTGTATTTAAACATTTCACTTTTTACCATTTTTATTTTCTTTCGCGCGGCTCACGATGAATAAAAAGATATTTTTCTTTCATCTTGAAATTTTTATGAAAACTATTTTTAAAGCGAAAGAGAATTAAACTCTTTGGATTAGTACTTCATTTTGTAGATCATTACTGCATAAGATTTGAATCGTATACATTTTATTTGGATTATTTAACTTTTAAGCCCTTTAATTTAAAGTAAATTTTAATCACACAATATAATAATCTTTTGTTTATTCATTTATTGAGATCACATTGAAGCTCCCATGTTTCTGCTCGATTTTCGCGTGTATTTTGTTTCGCGACTTTCTTATCATGTCAATGTGAGTTTAATTTCATTTTTGTATTACCTACTCAGTTTACCAACGTATAAAATTGCCTTCAACATGAAGTTGATCCCCTAGCATGGAAATGCATGGAAATGCCTTACCGTTTACTTTGACGTGCTTTGAAGTTTTATTTAGCAGTTTAAATTAAAATATGATTTTCGTATTATTATAAAAATCTTGAGCATAATTAAACTTTAAAGGTTAACCATATTTAAAATTCTTATATTTAAAAAAATGAAAATGTCAGGGATTATTTTGGACATGAATCATATTTGATACTACATAATGCAATCCTAAAAAAGTTTAATTTTTGGGGCTTTGAAGCTAATGTTTTTTTTTGGCTTCCAAAGCTTGAATTCGAAAATATTTGGTTTGTAAGTCAGTTTTGAATTGATTAATAATTTAATTTCATTTTCAATTAAATGCTTAGAAGCCATATCAGACATTATAAAACTTGACGGGATTGAATGTTATAAGCAAAATGATTTCAATAAAAATGGCTGGGTATGGGAGATTTATGGAATAATATAAGGAAGTGTCTATGCGTACCGAACAAATCCAGCTATACGTACCGAAATTTCGGTACAAATAGCCCCTTTTCCAATATATAATATAACCCCCCAGTTGTATAATGTCTAATGTGGCTTTTTAAAATTTATTTAAAGATTTATATAGGGCTCTTGATAAAAAAGATTGATTATATATTTTTTCGAAATTACATGGCCAACTTTGATTTCACAAATTCATATATGGCAGATTTTTTTAATCGCAGTTGTTTTTCGTGGAATTACCCTTTTCAAAATTTTACCTAATCTACAATTGTTTGATTTGGACCATTTTCAATTCAAAATCGTTCAATGAATTTTTTTATTTTAAACGCTTTCATTTGGAAAATATAAATGATTAATTATTGTTTAAAACATCTTAAAAACTGTCGATATATATACATATAAAGTTGTCAATTAATGTATTGTTATTTTTTTTATGTTTTTAATATTAGGAAGTAAAAACGTAGTATAATTTTAAAATTAAACAGAAAATATGAATATTTTGCAGGATATGCAGTTAAAGTGTAAAGGTTTTAAAAAAATCACATTTTCAGCAGGAATTTTTATATATTAATTATATAATAATTCATACTGCGTCTACGTTTGGCTGTCTCCTTAAAAAGAAACTTCCCGAATTCAAACTCGATGTGTCTTTTAAGACTTCAGAAATCTTTAAAATTGCATATAGTGTTGATCATAATTTTCTATCTCATTTTCAACATTTCTAGTATGTTTCTTTAATGTTGTATGTATACAAAATATCAATATTTAATCATGGCTGAAAAGAAAAATCGAGTTCGGATTCGGAACGTCCTGCTGATAATGCAAGCCCATGAACGTATTTTTCCTTTGAAAACTTGACCATTTCGTGAAATAAAATTGAACACTTTAAATAAAATATGAAGCTGCAAGAGTCCTATCAAATACGCAGTTCAGAACATAAAATATTGCAGGATATAGAGAAGCTAGAGTAAATATCAAACATCTCCCAGTTCCCTGACATACAATATGACCAAAGTCCAGGTCTAAACATATTTTCATTTCATCTCATACAGGTTTTTTTATATATGCATATAACATTGAACGAAGTAATTGGAGATTTTCAATATAGATTATTCAAAATGGAACAATCTAGAATTTTAGGCGTAATCTTCTTTCAATTCTAAAATTTTCAATTTAAGATTTTAATTTAAACAATTTAAAGTTAGAAACATTTTCTCCAATATGATTTAATGAGGTTTTTTAACGCAATTATCAATTAATGATTATTTTTGTCATCAAGAAAAAAGATTCAAAATGTATTTGGTGAAGATTCTATTTAGTCCATTGGAAATATTATTCTTGCCTTAGGGGCGATCCGTATATTACGTAACAGCTTCTTTTTGTAGGGGGATTTCGCGAAAATGTTACGATCCTTAATATAGGGAAGGGGGGTTTTGATTCTATTCCGTAATATTTTTAACAAATCAACCATATATAAAATCCTGCAAACATCCAAAATTATACTATAACGTTAAATTTCAATAATTGCAATAAAAAAGATTGTAAAATATCAGTATAATTAAAAAATCTTTTTGATAATTTTCGAAATTACGAATACCTCAAAAAATATTCAAAATGTTTAGGTTATTTTAGTTCACGGTTTAATTAATTTTAAAGGGTTATTGTTCAAAATCATAAAATTTCAAACATCTGTTTCAAATAGTTTCATTTTTAAAATAAACAATTGAAAACTCTTCAATTTTATAGATTTAAAAATCAAAATTCTTAACTTTAGATGATTTTAAAGATCAAAAGTCTTCCAACCTGAAAAAATGAAAAATGTAAATCCTCAGAATCAGATCATTTGTAATGGTAAAACTTAAAACTTGTATAATTTCTCATTGCAAATTTTCAAAATTAAAAACTCTTCAATTTTAAAAATGTACAATTAAAAGTTCTAACATTTTTAAGACTCTTGTTAGAATTGAGCATTCTTGAATAAAAAAACTATTTTATAGTTGAAGATGATGTAATTTTGAACATTTTTTTTAATGTCTAGTTCAATTTTGAACATTTAGACGAAAAAATGCTTTAATTTTTTAGATATACAATTGAAGACTCTTCAATGTTCAACGTGTATAATAGAAAATCATGCAATTTTGAATACTTCTTTCAAATAGTTCAATTTTTAAGATTTAAAATGGAAATTTACTTAATTGTATAGATTTGCAATTGAAAATTCTTCAATTGCGAAAAGTAAAAAGAGCGTTGTTTTATATTTGGGAAACTCATATAATTTTTTACATTATTGTTTCTTATATAAAAAAAGGAATGGAAATTCAGATGTCTCGGATAGTAATTAAGTAAGTTGTGTTTAATAAGACATGACTACAAATATTTGAGAAAATTGTATACCAAAACGGGGGGGGGGGCAGTATAGAAAAAAATTGTCCACGAAAAGAAGAAGGTGGGGAGGGGTAAAAAACTGGATAAAAAGATGTGTTACGTAATTTATGGATGGCTCTTTATTTGTGATAAAAGTAAATTTTTTATTATTTCTTGTTGCAGATCGAGATAAATGTTATGTTTTATTTT
>CAKNWT010092074.1:0-12847 GCA_932066315.1 Andricus coriarius | reverse complement strand
TAACCAAGTTATTAAAATCTCAAACCAAAAGGGCGAATTATCTAGAAAGCAGTTACATTTTCAACTTAAAAATATGAACGTCGATCACAAAATTCATTTTTACCCCAAAATGGTTGGATTTATTACGAAAATAATAGAATTTTTAACCGAAAAAGATGAATTTTCAACAAAACAGTGCAATTTTACGACCAAATAGTTGCACTTTGCACTAAAAATGATTAATTTTCAGCAAAAAACTAAATAGTTAAATTTTCAGTGAAAAAAATGATTTTCTCAAAACAATAACGAATTTACAACAAAATAGTTAAATTTTTAACCGTAGAGATGGATCCTTAAATTCTAAAATGAATTTCTGACAAAGTAGTTCAACTTTTACCATTTTGTTCAACATTTTGTGTAAATAAAGTAAATGAAGGAGTTTTTTGAAATTGGCATTTGAAGCCTCTTTTGATAATTTTGTTTGCATCAATTTAAAAAAAAATGTTTATTTGAAATTGATTGAAAATCGTAGCCGAAATCGTATTGTAAACATTTTTTCGTAATCTTGCCTCACTGTGCGTATTGCAAGTGATAATTTAATCTATTATAATTAATTATTATCAGAATAATTACCAGAATTACTGTGCATAAATGAAATAAATCTTATTGAATCGTCACGTATTTCTCCGCAAAAATGTCCTATAATGATAAAATTTTACCGAGTAAAATAATATATAATTTTAATGAAATAATTACATCATTTTAATTCAGGAAGTCGAAAATTATTTTTCTTTTTTCGACGTTCCAGTTCTATTTGTTTTTCATTCATTCCCCAATTGAGGCATCTTAAAAAAAACTGTAAAAACTTATTTTATGATCTAATATTTTTCTTCATCACAGCGATATAGCCATAATATAATTAAATTTATTTAATAGGTCACGATTCACTCACTTACCTATATACCAACTTTCATCTTTGAAGAAGTCACATCATGTCATAACGAAATTTCTATGAGACTTTGCACTAAAGAAGAATTTTTCGCACATTGCAGAAAACTGCTCATGCGATCACTTATACATAAATAAAATAATTATTTTATAGTTTTTGTGACCAAAGAAACGGGTAAAACGGCCAGCACTTAAATTTAACAACTGTTTTCCAACATGTGTGGGTCAAAAACATAAGATTCTTGAAAATCAAAAATGGATCCTTGTAAAAATTTGTTAACATTTATTGCAGATAATACCCGAGTCGAAATATAGCCCCTATTTTGACGCTCCAAGTGGAAGTATTGCCCCTAATTCGAAGCTGCTTATTCTACTAGCTCCTACTTAGCCGCTCCTAAAGATATTTTCATTCTATTTTGCTTCCACATAGGTTTCAGCCCCTACATTGAAGCTCTTGTCTCTATGTTCTTGAGTTTTACGAACGTCTCCTTTAAAGCTCGAGAATCTTCACAGAGTTTTTAAGTTCTCTTTTAACGCTCGCTGTAACTTTTTGTATATTCACCCTCAAATATGACGTCGTTGCCTTGACGCCTGAGCTCATGTAACAAATACTTTGTTGTTTCCTCCAACCTCCATCACCGAAGTTTGTAAAAACGTACATTTTAGTGGTTAAGTCAAAGATAATATCTTTGTTTTAGTGATAAATATTAAAATAATATCTAAAATGGCTTCAAAAGTAAAGAAGTTTGCGTTTATCTGGTGGCCCGATAATAGAAAACAAGATGTCATTCAGTTATCAATGATTCCTAAGAAAAGTCGAGACGTAGGCTGTGTAGCTACATTAAAGTGGAATGATATTAAGGAAAGGAAAACTATCCAATTAAAAGAAAAAGTGATAGCTATTAGCGGTAAGTAAATCATTTTATTTGACATTGTCCTATATAATTATATTATTTCGTAATAATGGCTCGAAATATAATTTATTTGGATTCATAACCTTACTCTACCCACATCTGATTAGGAAAAATAAACGACAAAATATTGTAAAAATTTGAAAATAAATGTGATTAATGAAATTGGAAAGGGCGGTGAATTTATAAAAATAATAATAAAATAATTAATTAAAATGTAAATAATGGTAACATTATTTGATCCGCAAAAAAATTTAAAGCTTATTGTTTGTTGGCAAAAAAAACACTTTATATACATATTAATACATAATTAGTTACTTATTTTCTATCCAAACCCCTCAAAAGATTCTTACAACTTATTTTAGTAAAATTTTTTTAAATATCCCGCCATTTAAATTGTCTTTAATCGCATTTATTTTAAAAATTGTACATTATTTTGTTATTTATTTTTCCTTATTCGATGCCAAAACTATTTAACTTTATTCTTTAGGCGACCGAATCCATTTCAAATCAGGCAGGGTGCTACACTTGAAATTGCAGAATCTCTCGGGACGAAATATGTTGTGTTTCAGAGGAAAATAGGCGATACGTATTTTTCCGATTCGCAAAAAAATTTAACTTGCCAAATTAAACTTCTTTTTTTTGCAATCGAATTTTTACTTTTTCTTGAAGACAAACAAATTCTCCCGGCTTCAAACATGGTTTAGCTGGCATGCCGCTCATAAGATGCCTTTCTTATATAAGTAGAAACTTTTCAAAATTTGTTGGAACAATAAAAAGGTGGGACTTTCCAGAATATGTATTTTTTCTTGTTTTAAAAATTTGAAGAAACAAATAAAAAAATTTTTTTTGAAAAACACACCCTTTTTATTCTTCTAAATACGTTTTCAAATTTTCTACTAATAGAAGAAAGGCATCTTATCAGCACCATGCTAGCTAAACCATTTTTGAGGCCGGTAGAATTTTTTGTTTACAAATGTAATTTTTTAATTTTTCTCCTAAACTATGAAAAATATCGCAACAGAACAAGAGACATTTTTAATAGAACTTTTTTAGATGTGCAAACTTTCATCTTAACATTTTTCCGTATCTGTCATTGTTTTCAAGAAAAAGTAGAAAATTTGATTGTAAGAAAACAGAATTCTCCTGGCCACAAAAGTTATATAGCAAGCATCACATTATTATAAGCATAATTATAATATGTGTACTTCGATTGTTATATCTTACTATATTTTCCTTTATTGTAAAACTTTGTTCGTTCTTGAAAACACACTGTTAATGGCTTATTATAGTTTAATATTTTGTGATATTAATAATTACTCAGTTTGAGTTATAAATCTTCTTTGTATTTTAAAAAATTCGAATAAAAAAATTATAAAGAAAAAAGGATTAATAACTCACCAGCGAAAGAAATATAAAAGTGTACGAAAAGAATATTAATTGACGAAAGATGAACAAAAGTTGAGGGAAACGAGATCACTGTGACATTTTGTATATTTATTTATTCAATAAAAGATACACGTTGTTTTCAACGCTTAATAAGAAATTGTTGTTGAATGATTATGCATTTTAGCTTGAAATATTGCGCAAATGTCGCTATGTTTTCGTCTTACTCTACTTTTGTTAATCTTTCGTCAAATAATTTTATTTTGTACATGAAGGTAGAATATGGAGCTTTAAATTAGAAGCAAAAACTGAGCCCCTATTTTGACGCTCCAAGTGGAAGATTTGGAAATTTGTGCCCATTAGAGCGCCAAAGTAGGGGCAAAAATCGCATTAAAATAGAATCTACTTTAAAACCTTAGCCCCTACAAATGACAGCGTGAAGAGCGTCAAAGTAGGGCCTAAATTTCGACTCGGGTAATCTCTAATGGCTTTTTGAAATAAAAATTAGTTCTACGCTGTCGCAATGAGGTCAAAAATGTAGAATTTCGAGAATTAAAAAAATTTCTTTAGTTTGAATAGACAAAAAGGCCATAATTTCCTTATTCGTATCTAATTCAAAACAATTTCCTTAAACATGTCATAAAAATTGGTGAATTTAGTGGTGTTTGATATTTTTTAGCAGCTTTAAAATCTAGAAAGAAATTTTTTGAGGTCAAAGAAAATGTTAGCTATATTATCCAGTGCGAACCGAACACATGTCATAAATAATAGAAACAACTTTTTTCATTTTTATAATAATTATTAACCAAATCTTTAAACATGTCATTTTTTCTTATTTGCAAAACATTCTAACTGAAACAAAAGTTATATTCTTACCATTTTAATTTTTTTAGTATCTAATACCAAAAACTATACATTAAAAAAATTAGCATAATTATCGTACCAATAGGAAAATTTGTCTGAATTCTATAAATGAAAAATGTTTGACCTTACTGCGAAACCATTTGACCATTTTTTATTTCAAAAAGTAATTACAGTTATTTATTTGTAATAACACGTAGCAAATTTTTAGCACTAAAAATTTTAGATTTTCGAAAATTGTGTATTTTCGGCTCACCCTATTTATATGCATAGTATTTTAGTTAAAATTATACTAGGATTCTATGATGCAGAAAAATTTGAATTAGATCCAGAGAAACTACCAAAACCGATAATAATTAAGAATAAAATAATGGTAATCCTTTTTTTTTATTTTTCTCTCAAACAAATAAGCGATTTCTTTATTTCAAAGTTTCTAGCATGAGTTTAGCCATTGCTTACGGAAATCGTTTTTTCAGTATTTTTCCTAATGCTTGAGTAAACATTTCAAACCCGCGAACTTGAAAGGCATTTAGAGCAAGGTCTCAGCGTTCTGAAATAACAAGAGTTCAAAGACTCGGAGGTTACTCATCTTCTTAATAATCTTTACCTCAATCAAAAGTCAGAGTCATTTCCGTAAGTGATAAAAAAAACATTTTTTTCTAACTTTTAAAAATAATCTATTTCTTGCTTAATATAATAATTCGAAAATGTACGTCAAAAGCGAAAAAAAACAAGAACTGATCATAGAATTTTAAAAAATGGTACACCAGAGGAATTAAGAGATATTTTATTGCAGAAATAAAGCCAAACAAATTTAATTACAAGATAAGGTATTTATTATTAATAAGCAAAAGATGTGCACATATAATATATATCTTTTATGGAAATTCTGAATCAACCAGATCATTCGACGAAAAAATGTATGTCAGCGTCCAATTTTCTCTGCAAATATTTATATTCATATTATATTTAGTCTAAGTAAACCCGGAAATTAAAATTCTTATATTTGCAATCTTTATCCAAAAAAGATTCGTTTTCAATAAAAAAAAACGAACATTGCATTTTTAACAAAATAATTGATTTAATAACCACATAGTTGACTTTCTGACCTACAAAGATGAATTTTCAACCAAATAGTTAAAGTTTGTCAACAACAAAATTAACTATCAACTAAACCGTCGCATTTACAACCAAGTAGTTTAATTTTCAATGAAAAATGAATAATTTTTAACAAACAATATGAATCCTGAACGAAATGTGCAATACTTAATATTTTAATAAAAAAATCTTCTATTTAAATCAATAACAGTTGAATTTTCAACACGAAAATATGAATTCTAAACGAAAAATATAATAATTGAATTATCCACCAAAATGGACTAACTTTTAGCCAAACAGATGCATTTTTAGCAACAATAAAATTTATTTTCGACCAAAAGAGCTAAATTTTCAAACCAAAGAGGCGAATTTTCAACAGAAGAGTTGGATTTTCAAACAGTAAATATTTTTTTAGTGAATTATCTAGAAATCTGTTTAATATTCAATCCAAAAATATGAAGTTTTAACCAAAAATTAAATTTTTCAAACAAATAATTGTGTTTTCTGTGGAAACAATAGATTTTTCAACCAAAAAGACGAATTGTCAAACAAACAGTGGAATCTTTAAGCCAAATAGTTGAATTTATTTACAAACGATTAATTTTCCGCGAAAAAATGAAAAAGTCCAATTTTGAATTAAATAAGTTAAGTTTTTAAAACAACAAACAAAAAAGTAAATTTTCAACATAAAGATAACCAAAAAATCTTCAACTAATAAAATGAATTTTTAACAAAGTAGTTCAACTTTCTACCAAACGGTTAAAGTTGTCAATCAAGCATATCAATTTTCTCACAGAAATACGAATTTACGACCAAGTACATACATTTTTAACCAAATGGATGAATTTTAAACTGAAAGGTCAATTTTTGACAAATGATGGAGTAGTTAAATTTTTTAGAACAACTAATTTTAAACTGAAAATGAACGATAAAGATTTTTTAACAAAGTAGTTCAATTTTTAACCAAAAAAGATATATTCTGAATTAAAAGGATAATTGTTTAATTTCAACGATTAAGAAAATTAATTTTCAACTGAAACAAAAAGAATTTTCAACAAGATACTTACATCTTTAACCAAATATTAGAATTTGTAACCAAAAGAGATGATTTCTGATTCCAAAATATAATAGAAGACTTTTCAATCATTAAAAAGAATTAACTTTCAACAAAGATAGTTAAATTTTCTTATTGAGTTCTATTTAATCATTTCGCATTCAAGCGAAAAAATAAAAAAAAGGGTAGACTTCTTGAAAAAAGGGGAAGAAGAGGATTTTTTTTAAAACGGGAAATAAAGGAGAATAGCGAAAAGAGTGTGAAG
The DNA here is from genome assembly GCA_932066315.1 of Andricus coriarius. NCBI lineage: Eukaryota > Metazoa > Arthropoda > Insecta > Hymenoptera > Cynipidae > Andricus > Andricus coriarius. The sequence goes on along the minus strand of CAKNWT010092074.1, from coordinate 6,345 downwards.
TTTGCATATTTAGATGCTTTACTTGTAAAATCGTTGTATTTTCACTTCATACATAATTCTCTGTAAGGATCACAAATTTTTGCAGTACATGTAGCTCTCTTTCCGTTTTTGGCACATTTACACACGTTGCATTCACTTAAAAATGTTTTTCCAGGATTGCACTCTGTTCCCGGCATATAATAAGCTAAAATGATAAATGCAATTATAGCTTTTGTACCAAATTTAAGCATCCAAATTTTAACAATTTGCAAAAGGTTTTTTCAATATCTGTCAGGAATGAGGCATATTTTGTGTTTCTCTATATCCTTATTCTTTGAAATAAATTTCTCGTTTTTAATAAAAGGATCTACGTGAAAAAAATAGTTGATTAAAAATCAAGTAAATTTATATTATAGTCTTGGATTTCAGAGAAATTATATTAAAATTCACAACCTTCTGTATTCAAGAAAATGATTATTCATAATTTGAAAAGCATCCAACATTTTAACAGAATTTTTGAAAAACTAATACAAAATCTGTTTGGAAGCGCATAAAAATATAAAATGCAAAGGCTTCATAATCTCGGACAGAGCTCTAACGCTCTTTTTGTAAATGTTTACAAACTATCAAAAAGTGATAAGCAATAATGAAAAGTCAGGCACAAAAATGTTTCAAAACCTCAAAAACAAAACACGATTTTCTGCTTTAAAAATTTGCCATAAAGCGCACAGTTTTACTCAGTTTTAAATGTGGAATAACATTACCAAAACAATAATTAAAAATATTCAGAAAATTGTTTGTTAAATTTATATATGACCTGTTTACAAAAGTGATCGATACTTTATTTTTCTTTTGAATATAAACCATTTCGAAATCAGAAGAAAAAATAATTCTATAAAAAAAGTCGAGTGCAAGAACTTTCAGGTTGAAAATGATTGAGTCTCACGGTGGTCAGATGAAAAATATTTGTGTGCTTCCTCCTTGCATTCTTCATTTTTTTAATTTTTAATGTGTAATTGTTAATTTTTTAAACTATACTTATATAAAATTAAATACATTCTCAATAAAAATTTTTAAAATGTTGTTTTTCAATTACTTTTCTTTAAATATATTGCTTTGAGTAAGCAAAAAAAATTTTTTTAATTAAGAAACACATATAATAATAGTATTTTTAAACATTTTTCAACCTCCCAACCTTGTTTTACACTGTTATATATTTGTTTTTTATTATTTATATAATAAAAATAATTATATGAGTATATGGGTGATTGCCAAAAGGTTAACCATTTTTAGTCCCAGACAGTTTCTTCGATTAATGAATTCTTTCTCAAAATATCTCATTATTCAGAAAGCATAAACAAAAAACCACAAATTCAAAATGAAGAATTCTCGAATAATATCAATGACATATTTGTATGTAAGATTCACAGATATCTCTTATATTGAATTAAAAAAAAAGAATAATCAAGAAGGGGGTTCAATATTTAAGCTAAGTAATTCTTGGAAATTAAAAAGACCAAGAATACAACGATCAAATTTAAATATTGGACGCTAAAGTGGAATTTAAATTTTGACTTATTTTAAATTTAATTTCTTCAATTTTAATGTTTTAGTGTAAAGGATTTTGAAAAGAACTTCAAAGTCTCTCCCGATTTGACAGATAGCCTTTAAAATTAGTCTCTAAAATTTTAATTTTAATCAAAGCCATGTTAAAGACTTTCAAAGTCATCTCGTTGATTCTCATATTATAATAGCAATCATTAAATAAATCCCCTGTCATTTCCCGGTTTAAAAAAATACCCTCCTAGCAAATAACTTCAAGAAAATATAATTTATCAACTATTTGCTTGAATCTTTTTTCTTAAAAAATATTTGACTGTCACCTAAACTCCAGAGAAATGTTTATTATTTATCAGAAAGGATCGCTTGGTTTTTAAAATATTTTTTCATTAGAATCAGCAGACTTTATGCAGTGACTCTGTTTTTAAAAATTAATTGACTTTTCTTCTAGTATTTATTGAAATTCGTTGAAATCTTATAGGCATTTCTCTGTAATCAAGAGTGATAGAATTGTCACTTAAAATTTAAACGATTATTTATTCCCGTGTAGCTCTAGTTAAGCATATCTTTTACTTACGTCCCCAATTTTTGCAGATGCCCTCTGGAAAATAAAATAAAGCACAAAATTCAAAATAAAAAATTCTGTTATAAATAATTGTAGCACGGTTTTAATCTAATTTTACCTTGTCTGCCTCTACAGATATCCCAGAAAGCATCACAACCCACATGAGGGCAGATGGCCATTTTTCCATCCTTACCGCATGAGCATAAGTTACATTCGATGTAAAAATTTTTCCCCGGTTCACAGATCATTCCGTGAACGTGACGAGCTGAAAAATATATAAGCAATTTATTAGCAAGCCCTAAGTGTTAATAGTTTCAGAAAAACTGACACTGCGACAATTTTTTCGGAAAAATTACCGAAAATGTTCGAGACGCAATAAGCCCGATAATTCGGTAATTTTCCACGAAATAACTTCGGGATTTCATAACTATTTGGGTAATTTTTTCAGTGTTCAGAGAATTTTTCCGAAAATGATTTCGGAAAAATTTCCTAATTATTCGGTAAAGTTACATATTTTTGGAATTTACCCAAAAATGGTGACACAGGTGCGGCAGTCCTATCATCGGAATGTTTCGAATGTTTTGAATAAGACTCAAATACCCAGGCGGAAATATTATATATGGTTTATATATAGTCTGAAGTATTATATATAATATTTATTTATTTTAAATAAAAAATGTATAAAACAAATGAATATTATATATAATACTTCACACTATATATAAACTATATATAATATTTCCGCCTGGGTGAACAACACAATTTTTGTCAACCCTAATTTCTCTCAAAAATATTGTTCTAAAAAATAAACGACACAAGGTTTTTTATGATTACATTGCTTTCGAAAGTTCAAATAAAAATGTTCATTTGAACGTTTAAGTTCCTTATTTCCCGACTTACTTCAAAAATTTCTGTACACAAATAGAAATATTCCCTAGAAAAACCATATCAGATGCAAACAATTTTGAGAACATATTGTTTCTCAGTTTATCAGAAAAACTACCCAAAACAAAACTCTATTCCATTTCCGATTATTGCCGAATCTATTATATTCTGACAAAGTACTAAAAAAGAGAGAAAATTCCAAAAAAGGTTCTAGGGTTTTTGTAGTTTTCTAACTTTCTTGAAAAATGTTCGTTTACAATAGAAACATTTTTTACGAAAACGATCATTTTTCACAAACATTAGCAAAAGATTTTTTTTCAATGTTAACAGAAAAACTACCAATTGTCGAGTAAAAATTCTCTACTATATTTCAGACAATTTTTTACTTTATACTGGCCAAATTACTTAAAAAGTGAGAACATTTCCAAAACGGCATGGAGTTCCTTTATTCCCTAAGTCGTTGGGAAAATTACCATGAATAATGGTAAGTTTACCTTTAGAATCGGCACTTTTCTACAAAAATATTGGAAATAAATTTTTTCTAAATTTTAGCAGGAAAATTACCAATAGTTAAGGAAAAAATCCCTATTACATTTCGGGTAATTTTCCGAATTTTCTAGTTTAAACTGGTAAAATTACTAGAAATGTGGGAAAATTCTTAAAGCGTCGTGTGGTTTTTTCATTCCCTAAGTCAATAAAAAAATTATCTTAAGTAATGGTAATATTAGCTTCAACAACGATAATTGTTTCTAAATATTGGAAAAATTTATAATTTTATGGGAAAATAAATTTTTCTCTCCAAAATAGGAAATATTAGCCACAACATTTTTAAGAAAATTTTCTAAATTTTTTATAGCATTACTTTTGGTAGAAGTAGTGTGGCTCATTAGAATTTATATTTCACTTACGTCCCCATCTATCGCATTGGTTGCCTGCAACAAAAATCATTAAGGGTTTGTTTTTATTGTTTCAATTAAAATTACACAACTTCTTACACAGTACTGATTCATAGATAATACTTAGGCACTATGAATATATTTAGCATCGACTCGAAATTTTACTTTGTGCTCCATCTAGTCGAATTTCACACTCAGGATTGCGTTGACACCCCTTCCTGGTACATCCAGCCAATTTTCCATCGCGTGAGCAAATGCAATGATTACACAAACTATAAAATGAGCTTCCAGGCTTGCAAGTATCGATTCCTTCTCTGAATAATGCTAGAAAAATATCATTTACAATTTGTGAGAAATTATTGCTTTTATTATGAATAATTTAAGTTTTATGCAAAATTACGTAGGACACTACGTCGGAAACGACGAAACCAGTGAATATCAAAATCACATGCACGTTACGGTGGTCCACATTTTTTAGATTCTCATCCTAATCAGAAGGTATTGGTTTTATGTAAAATTTTACTTGATCGGTTTTCATCAAATCTCCACATTTTGTGACCACCGGAGTCAGAAAACACGATTTTTACGAAGGTGTATGTATGAAGTCTGTAGACTGTAAGCACGATAACTTTCGAAAAAATGATTAGATTGGATTGAGCTTTGTCAAACTTTTTTAAGGCCTAAAACAAACGGACGAGTTCATTAGCCAGATATTTTGGATTAAAATTCAAAAAATTAGAGCATTTTTAAAATAAAATAAAAAAAAAGAAAATTTTAAGCCAAACAATGCACGATATGAATTTTCTTGAAAAATTCGAAAATTGAAATTTTGATGCGCAAAAAATAATACAAAATAAAAAATTCCATTTTGCGATAAAACCGTCACGCAGCGCGCGATGAGCATGAGTCCATGCGGCGGGCAGATTTGATTAAATTCGCATGCATATATCGGCCCCAAATTTGATCAAATAAAAAAAAATTATTTTAATGGAATAAAATGATATTTAGAAGTTCTGTGAGCCCCATGAAATTTAAAACGTATTTCCCATGGGAAGAAAATACGTTTTTGTAAATCTTATTCACAATCGTCAATATTATAGGTGACTCGAGTTGAAACTCAACATTTCTCTTTATAGTTAGCTATAGCATCCAAATAAATTATTATTTTTTAAATGACACCCCAATAATTCTGTTTTATAGGATTCCAAAGAAACCCCATAAGTGAAAATTTTGGTTTTGCGAGTTTTTGGTACTAATTGTGATTTTTTTGCGATTTTTAAAATACCGATTGCTTTTTACGCATGAAATACTAATTTATACTGATAATTATATTGCTCTATGTATTTTTCAAACAATTTATTGTTTTTAGGATTTTTCTTTTAGAATAGTGTGAGAAAGTCACGGTTTTTTCCGGATTCTTTAACTTGTTTTCAACTTTTTAATTAAATCGAGGCAATAATTAATTAAATTTACAGTAATAATTATTTAGACAGTGTGTTATTATTTTTAATGATATTCTCTTAGAATATTGCTAGAAAAATGCAGTTTGTCCTAAATTTTCCACTTTTGGTCCCGTTTTAAAAAAAAAGTGTGATAATAATCAATTTAGGTTAACAAACTTGATTGTTTGAACAATTTATTATTATTTTCAAAAATATTTTTTCTTTCAATAATGCTCGAAAGTTGCGCTTTTTTCTGAAAATTTAAACTTTTTTCCACTTTTCCCTTCGCACGAGGTAAAAATTACAAAAATAATTGTTTAAGCAAATTATTATTGTTGATAACTATCTTCATGGTTCTTACTGAAATTTTTCATTTTTGGTCATCTTGTCACTTAGAGCGAGGTGATAATGAATTCAATTTATTGAACATAATTGTTTCAATAATTTATTATGAATTATAACTATCTTTCCTCAAAATAATGCTAAACAGATCAAGTTTTTTATGAAATTTTCAGTTTTCTTTTCCCTTTTTAGTTATTAATAAATAATAAATATTAACATTAATTTAAACACAAAGGCTCTAATTAACTACTTCAAGGATAAAATTTGAAGAATAATCTAAATATCTGTTTTATTTCAGAAAAATATACTAAGAAAAACCGTAGATTGTTTTTAAAAAAAATTTCTCTATCGTTAATTGATTATTTTTTCATAACTAAAAGCGAAAGCAAAGTTCAAAATTCGGAAAAAACCGCAACTTTCTGGCAATTATCTGAGAGAAGGTTGTAATAAACAATAATAAATTGTTTGAACAATTATTTTTCTTCATATACATTAATTATTACCTCACTTTCATGCATTGTTAACTTGCAGTTTACTTGTTCACTTTGTACAAGAAACAATTCAAATGGTTTCTGATACTGTATGAGATAGTTATCTCGAAATATACAAAACCTAAAGTCAGCATTACTACTTCAAATAGTAAAAAGAAAGATTAAGGAGCTTCAATAACTATTTG
>CAKNWT010092060.1:0-14875 GCA_932066315.1 Andricus coriarius | reverse complement strand
GCCTGAAAAAAAGTAATTAAAGTAATTAAAATTACCATAATGGGGACATACAAGCCTAATCTTGGAAACTAAAACATTTTTAAAAAATTTAGCAGTAAGATCCGAAAATTATAAATATACTGTTCAAGAAGAGCGACGTAACTTCATGTGCAAGTATGAAAAGGACCTGCAGCAATCTATTTAATTTCATTTTAAAGTAATAAAGAGAAAGAATTAAATTAAACGGTTGTATTGACTACATACATACATTTTTTAAATAGAGCAATGTGAATAAAAATTAAAAATGCAGATGAAAAAAGGTAAATTATTATGAAAGCACAACATTCATTTTCTTAAATTAAAAAAATCTGCTCGACGCGCGGGCACATTTTCATCGCGCGGCACGCAATTTTGAGCGCGAATGGGGAGCGCGTCCGCTGAATCTTGCATTTCGCGCTCGATAGTATATTTTTCTTGCGCTTGATATTTGTACTTCCCCCACTTTTGTGAACAGGCCTTTTAAAATTAAGGGTCGAACCATCGACAACTATAATTTGGTAATTGTAAATTCTCTCTTGTTCAAGCTCCTTCGACTTTAACGAACACAATCTCATCACGTATCTCGTGCTTCGCACTCGCTTAAAAATTGTCCGAAACGCGAACTTTTCTGTATTATGTTCAACGCTATGATAGTAAATGTATATTATATTAATTTATGTACCTCAGTCCGGGATTACTCTTTCAGATAATGCGAAATAAAGTACAAATTTTATGTTTTATAATTACAAGTTTATAAATACGTGTATTTTGGAGGTTTTATTACTACTGACGGAAAGATCGATGGAGATATAGCTAGGCTTATAAACGTAAATAGGCAGGTTATCGGCAGTGTAGGAGCCATTGCCAGAAGTAAAAATATAACAAATAAAGCTAAAATTGCAATTTATTATTCTGTACTTGCACCCACTGTGCTTTACAGTAGCAAGACCTAGACCTACCAAGAAAATTATAACAGTAAAGGTAAGGTGTTTGGCATGCAAATTCTGCGAAATTTATGGGGTAAAACGCTAATGGACAAAGTCAGTAATGGGAGGATTCTCAAAGAATGTGGTGCAGAGGAAACACTGTTTGACAATAGTGAAAGAAATTTGTTGAGATGGTTTGGTCATGTTGCGAGAATGAAAGGTGAGCGATTGACGAAAAAAGTATATTTAGGTAAAGCGAATGGTAGCGCACCCAGAGGTAGACCGATGGAAGAATGGTGGTAATGTGTAAATAAGTCTCTATGGTGAAAAGATATAAAAAGCCATAGAAACACAAGAGCTTGCATGAGAAGATGTATGGATGTCAAGGAAGCTAAAATTTTATGTCAGGACAGGAAAGTTTGGAGAAGCATATACATAACTCTAATTTAACGTTCCCGAATTTACCCTCTCCGAGAATTCACGCCGCGCCGCGGGTAGGCTTGTCAGGAACTGCGCGGGGTGTGTTTACCGCTTCCGAGAATTGATGCCGCGCCGCGGGTAGGCTTGTCAGGAGCTGCGCTGGGTGTGCGGGGTTCGCTAAATCAGGTTCAGTTAGGGTAGGTCAGGTCCAAGGACAGCCCCAAAGCCGACGTTAAATCAGAGTTCGACTTTACTATAAGAGATGTGCGATGAAGAGTGTCAGTGGAGTGAATGACGCCTGAAACTAAAGACCTGGGAAATGAATGGGCCCGCGTGGAGAGCTTTACATAGTGGATGTGACTCTAATCACATCCAAAGTGAAGATGAAAGAGTATGGATCTTGCAGTGCGTTCATCAGTAATTTTGCGCGTCTTCGTGTGGTCTATTGCACATGACGAATTCGTAAAGCCCTTCATCTGGGATGATTGCTAGAGAGATTGATCAGCGACCGGTGTAGGAGCAGTAATGCGAAACGAACGGGTTATTTAAATAAGCAAATGGGAATTCTAGATTGATCAAAAAATGTATACCTCCTCCTACAATTTTCTTGCTAACTTTTCTCATATGAATTCCTTTATCCTCGCCAGTATAACGAGGGTACAAGTGTAACGAATGAAATACGCTTACCCCGAACGGGGTTTGGCATAACAGTATAATAATATAATTTAGGCATGCAATTTTGTCATTAAACATTTTATTGTACCTGAGTATCATTTTTCCAAAAATTTGATTTGTTTAATTTATTTTTCATGATTAAAACGAAAACTGCGCTTTCTATTAAAAAATAGTTCAAAGTAAAGAAGAACAGATTTTTTAAAAGATAAATACAGAGTTGTCCTTTTTACCTTTTTTTTTGTTACATAGTTGGACAGGAAAATGGAATTTTTAATTTTTAATAACATTTTTCACAATTAAAACAAAAACTATGCATTTTATAAAAATATAGTCACAACAAAGTTTGTAAATCTTTTTGAGATGAAAAATTTCGTTAGTTGGCATTTTTTCCTGACTCGCATAGTTTTTCCGAGAAATAGCATTATCTATTTTTAATAACATTTTTTACAATAAAAAAACTGTGTGTTTTCAAAAAAAAATTTCTAGAAAATTTGTAGACCTTTTTGAGATGAACAATTTTTTTTTATTAATATATTATCTTATTTTCTACAGTTTGACTGGAAAAGGAAATGGTTTTTTTTAACAACATTTTTTACGATTGAAACGAGAAATATACGCCTTATAAAAAAAAATTATCTCTTGAACATTTGTTCGCATTTTTGAGAAGCACAATTTTACTCCCTAACATTTTTTTCATATCTCGTATAACTTTGCTGGAAATTTTTATTTTTTAAAAAACATTTTTGATGAATAAAACTAGAACAATTTGTCAAAAGTGCTGGTTAACGAAGTCGCCCTTTCTTTTCAGGCCTTAAACAATGTGCCAAAGGACAATCCAATCTGAAGTTACCGAGTTTACAGTCTACAACGTTGATATTTGACGAAATCCGCGAAACTCATTTTTTACATATAACTAATACCATCTCATCTCAATGCAAATGTAAAAAATTTGCATGTGGATTTTTATGCTTGATAAGTTTCGAGTCATACAGAAAGATTTGTTTTGTTTTTCTGGAATGGAAAGACAAGCAGAGTGGAAGTCGATCTTCATCCAATGACCACGAAAGATATTTTTAATATCCGGTGCAAAGTCTGGTCTTTCAGTATCTCTCTTGAATCTCTCTTTACATAAAGATTGGATGCTCTTTGCAGTACGAAGTCGATTTCGTATTGAAATTGCACGGAAATTTGATATCGTTCGCACGATAGTAATCGTTTTTTTTATACACGTTCCTTTTAAAAATCATTTCATGTTTAACATCAGAATATTTCGTTAAGAATGAGCCGTTGGGCGTACGGACACATTTTTAAAATTACTTCAGCAATATTTTTAATTTAGTGATGATAATTTCGTCACAATCTTTCTCACTCAGATCTTATTGGGATCCAAGCACAACTATATGAATTTGTGAAAGCAACGTTCGCTAATTAATTAATTAATTTTTGGGGCAAAACACCCATCATCACTTGTAAAAATTTCGAAAAAATTAAAATGGAACTATTTTAATACTTCTATCCCTATTTTGAATTACAACACTTGTTAAGGAAAGTGGATTCTTATGTACTGATACCTTCTTTTACTCGGGTGATTTTAGGCTCCGGCATATTTATTAATATCCACAGTTTTTAAAATGTCCCATAAATAATACATTTGAATACGACGTATGATTGGAAAGTTTTAAGGCAGTAGCCGCCACTAATCATTACAAAGGGTAGGTTTGCCCGCGGATGCGAAAGAAGAAGCTTGTTTTGTCCTTGATACGTCTTAAAAAGGTCACCGCACTATATCTTTGTTTACTGTGAAATTTTGTTTTAATATCAGGAAATCAGCATCGGAGACTTAGGAACTCTCAACAACAGCTTTCAGGCACAAATATCTGAGTCGGTCAAATGTTTTTTTCTGGTTCAACAGATTCAAAAATAGCTGCGAATCAGTCGAAGACGACCCCCGGTTCGGCCGGCCTTCTACTTCAAAAACCAAGCGAACATTGGAAAAGTTCATGATTTGTTGCGCTCTGACCGTCGACTCACAATTAGGTAAATGGCTCATAAACTGAATTTAAGTTTCTACGCGGTTCAGTCAATTTTGACTGAAGATTTGAATATGCCTTCTCAATCAGGGAAATTTTGGCCAAATTCTAAATTTCTATGTTTTCGCAACCCCTTTATTACCCTGATATAACTCCTTGCCGACTTTTACCTATTTCCTGAATGAAAAGTTTCGCTAAAAGGTGAGGGATTTGACTCCATCGAAGACATTCTGGCAAATACGAAGAGGGTTCTTAACACCCTTAAGAAAAAATATTTCCAGAAATGCTTCCAAAAGTGGAAACATCATTAGAGTCCATTTCTTCAGTCAGAAGGGGAATATTTTGATGAAGATCAATCCCAACAGCCTTTGTATACTGCTATTTTTAAATTACAAGCCCAGTCATAAAATTGATAAATTACACCACGTATATTTTTTATTTTTGAAATATCGTATCAGAAACAATTGAAAATCACCTAATAATTTCTGACAATATCGGCACTAAAAATCTATATTATATACCCCAATTCAATTATATTTCTAGAAAATTGTCTCCTGGAGAGAGAATCCTTTTCCAAATATTCTCCCTCGGGAGACGATAATAGAGATATTCGGCAGTCATCTCACGAAAATATCCGGGTGGGCCATCGATGGGGTCAAGTAGTGAGATGGGAAGCCGCGAAAGGACCGATAACACTCAGTTCTTCCGGACGTGCGTGATTCCGGTGGAAATCATATGATCAGCACCAAAACCACAAGGAAGGAAGTTCTGGATTTCCCGAGGGCCGAACCACCGTACCGGAGCAGTGAATGTAGGGTGAGAGTTTCTCAACCAAGAATGGGGGATGCAAGAGGTTGAAAGAGGTGGAGAAGGCCCACGAACGTACAGAAGCAAAGTATTTAATCTGTTAAAGACCATTTTCAAGGAACTATTTCTTCTGAAAGGATAAGTCGAGAAATGAAAAAACGGAAAGGAATTACAGTGAGAAAAAAATATTAAGACTTCCACTTGGGACCGAGTAATAAAACTACAAGCAGTCTTCCCTTTTCTTGAGTGAGCAGTTTCTTCAAAGAAATTACTGACAAATAACTCGTCTTACGCTTTTCCGATTTCTTGCGATTGGATTAAAAATATTTTTTATCGCTTTATTTATCTCTCTTTTATGGATCCCATGTGACTATGAGTTGATCGGACGAAGCGATGAACTTTTAGCACACTTTATCGTTTATTATGTCTTTCATTTCCTAATTTCATCATCACGTCTTCGAGGAAGTTTTAATCGTTATGCTTTTCAATTTTATAGAGCGGAGAAATTTACTTCGTTGCTCAAATATTTTCAGAGAATCGTATTACAATGTTAATTTTTTTAATATTAAAGATTAAAATTTTTGTTATATTCTTGTATTTCGCTTGAGGTCGAAATAAAATCTACTTTCTCATGAACCATTTTATGCAACGAAATCGGAGCATAAAGAAAATCATGAATCAAAAATATATTTTTAAACTACCTCCTTTCCAGCTCATTGGAGACAAATATATAACAAAAGAAAAAAAGAGAGAACATCGGAATATCGATTCTAAAAAGCAAATGTTTAATACAAATTATAATATGCATGAAATAATTTTCTATGCAGGTTAACATTTACAATAACAGTATTTACGGTAGAAAACCGAAAACCATATTTGCATTCACTCACGTTAAATTATGAGCAAATTACACTGTTAATATTTATTGAACTGAATCAAATGCAATTTTAATATGAACGATATGAACGCCGAAATAAATTGCCAACATTTTTGTTGCATGAAAACTCAGCGTAAATTTGTATTTTGATATTTCTCCTTCGAAGGAAATAAGAAGTGGCCAAACGGCAGATCATAATGTAAGATTATAAGGAATTTAAAAGATGTGGTGCATTAAAATCAATATTTTATTATCATACAATATTTATAATTATGCATACTCAAGTAGATGTGCGAATAAAATTGTTATAAATAATCGTAAGTTATCAATTCCACTTACTGAGAGGGCTATAATGTACATCTGAATTATGTTTAGGTTGTTAAAAAAAATGCATACAAGCATGTAAAATTACAATTTTTGAAAAATCGGCTGTGATAAACACTTCTTTACAACAATTTTCTTGTCATATATCCTTAAGTATACATTATTATCAAAAACACTTATCATAAAAAAATACTCATTTTACTGAGCCGCATCTTTTATATTCTGTATCATTTTTCGTTATGACCTGCCGATTTCGTGAAAAATTAAATTTCCTGTCAAAACAGACGAATCGGATTTTATTTCTCCTTACACGTGGTTCACGTTTAACCCAGGAGGAACACAAAAATCGAAAATGCAAGTTTTGATTAGCAAATTTTTTTTTTAAAGAACCCTAGTACCCAAACATGAATAAATAATCAGATATAATAAATTAGGTAACAGAATTCAAATGGTAAATTACATATTTTAATTGCATAAGTGAATAATTAATTTTTCCCGTGAAATTCACGAGGAAATTTTAGCAGACACTAGTAAATCCGACTAGAAAATTAATTACAATAACATTTGATGAATATATGATTATATTCAGCATTCATTCTACTATACAGTACCTTTTACAATACTGTAGGGGAATCTATGCAAAAATCACAAAGGTCACTTTTAGGTGTAGATCATTTGAATTTATTCGAATATGTAAAAAAAATATTCCTAAAACTTTAATCACATTATTTGGCACAATTTTTAATATAACTGGCAGAAATTGGATCTTGTTATGAAAAGGAATACATGTGAGAGATATTGTGTCTTAAAAATATTACAGGCAAATAAATAATGGATTCCATCGACAGTTTTCGAAAATTGATAGTTAAAAGAATAGTTAAGTCTTCCCACGGTGTAAAATTGCTATTCTCAATAATTTACAATAAATTATATAAAACATTTAGAAACTTGTTATGACCTACTCTAGCATAGTTTCCCCTGATATGTATACAATATTTGAAGGATATAAAATATTCGACAAAGATTTGTAATATTAATTGTTATACTTTATGCTCTTATAATTATCATTTTTCATAATTTCTTGGTATTCAGTGGTTTTGAGAAACATAGCACTTTGAGTAGAACACGTTCGTCGATTTCTGCCGGGAATCGCAGTGGTTTCTAGATTCGTGGGTCGTTTAGATAAAACGGGATGATATTGCGAGAAGTCTCGCCGCCGATGCGATCGTCTTGGGACCAATACCGATTTTAACTCCTCTCAAACGATTCGCTGCCAGGAATCGAACCCTTGCATGAGGCGAGAAACCATTTCTCTGTCTCCAGATTTCCCTTCCCCTTTCTCTAGACTGATCGCCCACAAAGCCTCCCAACCCAATCTCAAAGGCGTTTCCTGAGAAAGGTTGAGAAAGAAAAGATAGTATGCATTTCCTCCGGATTCAGAAATCCAGAAGACTTCAAAGTGAACCGACAAACATCGGCAAATCGTACCTGGTCGAGGGAAGGGACCAATTTTCACGAATTACGCCCCTGCTAGTAGAAACGGTATTTCTATGTCAGACCAAATCCCTTTATCGTATCACTTGAGCGATTTCTAACGTTCTTTTTATGTGTCAATAGGTTTTGCGGAAGAAGAGATAACTGCTTTTTCTGCTTTTTAGTCGATAAGGGAAATTTTAAATACAAAAATGTACGCAAGTAATAACTGAAAATTAAAAATCTACTTAATCATGTGAATTCGCATACTTTTCCTAATGGTTTCATTTCTGAACTAAATGATATTTACAATAAACATATATATGTATATATATATATATTTGAAAATTATACATTAAAAAATATTCGCATAGAAAACATATTATTCATATACGCAGCATTTTACAAATTTTAAGTCCACTCTGAACACAACATGTTTTCAGTAATAGATCAAATTATTCCAAGACATTTTTTTAAACAAAACACTGCGTAGTATTTAATTGAAATAATATGTTTGCATTCATTCGAGTTTAGAAGGCTATTTCTACACGAATCTTTAAAGTATGGCTCAGGAAATTTTTTAAGAATGCCGTTTTTTGTGTTTAATTTTGAATGAAAAAACGTATCGCAGCTTACATTGTCTGTTTCACATTAATTAAATATGTGAACACAAACATTTATTAAAGAAGGGACCAATTTTTTTTAAATTTTCATCCTATTTAGTAGAAAAGTCGCTGTGAGAAAATGATTTTAAGGCGTACTTAAATTACGTAACTGCTCGGATGGGAGCGGGGGTCAGGCACTCTGTGTTAATTTGTTACGGTTCCATCATTAAAAGGGGACGGGGGTCTGGAGAAGGCTGACAATCCGTTAAGTAATTGAAGTATATTGTTTCCGAATGTTTCTTGGCATTATAAACATTCAGGATAAGATGAACCTTCCTTAAGGAAACGTTCACAATGGCCTTACAGGTACATTTTTTAAATTTCAAACACCAATTTAAAAAAAATAAAGACTGAATAATTGTTTTTATTTTTATCTTAAAATATTTTTATTCAACCTATCCTGTCAGGCAAATACCAGTTTAAACACAAAAAATCGGTTTCAATCAAAATAGACAGAAAATACTGTATTAATTTTTATCTTACAATATTCGTGAGATATGAGAAAATCATAATCAGTAAAAAATCCTGTGAGAAAAAAATTCCATCAATATTTACTGTGATCATTAGGGAAAAGTTTTTTATTTCAAATAAAAAAATGGATTTTTTTGAAGGAGGACCTGAAGAGTATTATTTTAATTTCCATCTTGACATGTTTCCAAACTCCATATTCTTTAAAATGAAAGGAGTAAGAATTCACTTGATTCACCGACCCATTTCTAACTACGTGAATCAGTGAGATTGCGTTTTAAATCAGTGAAAATTCTTACTAATTTTATTTAGTGACCCATTTCTTACTGATTAAAATTTAGAGATTGATGAGTGAAAAGAATGATGTGAAAAAAGATTCAGCATGTTTCTTTTAGGCAAATATTTTTCAATCCACACATAAAAATCGAGTTTTCTCAAAAAGTTCCCGAATCATTTTTTTATTATACTATTAAATGGATTAGGTTAGAAATCGT
Source organism: Andricus coriarius (assembly GCA_932066315.1). Lineage (NCBI taxonomy): Eukaryota > Metazoa > Arthropoda > Insecta > Hymenoptera > Cynipidae > Andricus > Andricus coriarius. The sequence goes on along the minus strand of CAKNWT010092060.1, from coordinate 5,698 downwards.
GTAATTCTACTATTTTCTTGTTTCATAAAGTTTTTTGTAAGGGTTGATTTTTTACCTTACATAAAGTAGTCGATTTCACTCAAGGTTCAAGACCGAAAGATTTCGACAACATATTTGACAAATATTAGATCAATCAAAATTATCTAAGAATTTAGATTTAATTTTGGAATAAAAATAATAAAGATATTGTGGGTATATAATTGAGCTGTCTATCCTTTTTGGTTTGTGAAAAGACATTTCAAAAAGTTTATTCGGCAATTTCCTGCCAAAACTTAAGTAGACTTAGGTGGTGTTTCTAGGAAAGGCTAAATTATGATAGAATCATAAAAGCAAACTAAGCATAAATTGAATTGAGGGTAATATACAGTTATAAGTAATTTCACAAGAGTTTAGATTCAAAAGTAGGCCATTCATAAGATCCATACAAGGTTCACACATAGCAAAAAATAGACTAATAATTATAAATATAAAACAATGTTGGAGAACAAGCAATATATACTTATAAAAAAAGTTCAAGAGAGTAGCGTTATTGTCTTTCGAAATTCGAATAAATATTCAAAGTGGATGATCCACTAGAAAAAGCGATTGGTATCCAACATAAAAATCGATGTACATAGAAGATCACAGAAAACTGAGTATCATCATCTCACGCTCCATCAGGTTGCATATGAGATTAGGTAAAATCAAAGAGGTATAAAATATTCGCAGCGCTGAAACACAATTAGTTTCCGCGTTTTCAAACGCCTATTTGAATATTTTCACAAACAAAAATCAGCATTGTTGATTTAAATTACAATAAATACCTTGAAATAAGCGCTTCATTGGTATAACAAACGTATAGTGAGTGAAGTGTCACATCCAGTCCCACATATAAATTGGCAGAACAATGTTAAAATATAGCCATTTGGCTTCAAGAAATTTTTATATCACTACTCTCGTAGCAGAGCAAAGAGAAAAATGTAAGCTCAGTACGCTCCGCATCTCTTTTGTGTTCTTCTTCCTTATTTTCCTTATTTCAACCTTATTTTCCGGTAATGTTTAACTCAATCCTTGGCTATGATCTGAATCGAAAAACATTATTTATTGATTCAATATAAAATATGAAAATGCTTTAGAATTTTTAGGAATATCTACCATTTCATTATCATATTGATCATTCTTCACAATTTTCAAAATCAAGTTCAAATTTTTTACGGTTTCTTTGAGTGAAAATTGTTCTTAATATACAACATATTACTTTCAATAAAAATTAGACATTTAAATACATTTTTTAAACAGTTTATTATTGTTTATAGCAGCTTTCTCTTAGAATAGTGCTACAAATTCGCGGTTTTTTGGGAATTTTTCAGCTTGCGTTAGACTTTTCAGTTAGAGTGAAGTGAATTATGAAAGATTTTTTGGGAGCCTACAAAATAGACTTATGGGGACGAAATTCAAAAAGTAATTTTTGATTTGTATTATATGACTAATTGTGAAGAGAAATGTGGAGGTACAACTCGATACAGATCATGGGTCGACTTACGTCGAAGTAATATTTAGCAGAGTTTCAAAATTTTAATTGCTTTTTTTTTAGAAATGGGAGATTAAAATATAGCTCAAGTTCCCACTTGGTAAAATGTCCCCAAATACAAACTTGCAAACAAAAATTGATGTATTTATGACAAAAGAATTTTGTTAAGGAATATACTGCTCATAGTAATTATTTTTGTAGGAGTTTTAGGGATGATAATCCGTTTATATTTATTATTATGATGAACATTTTTAAGGAATCTAAAAATTAGGAATAGATATCAATCTTTAGGTTATAAAGGTGCTTAATTATGCTTAAAAGTCTGTCCCTGAAGTTTTGTTTTCACTCGGCAACACTCATGTTTCAGGATAGAACTCGAAAAGAATCACTTTAAAAAATCTAAAAACAAATATAATAATATTCCTCTGTAAGTGTTCACATAAGCACACGAATGTTATTTGTTTGTAAGATTATGAAAATTTTGCAAAATAGGTATCGTCTGATTTTCGTGTTACCGAAATCGGTAACATTTTTTTAACGATTCATAATAAAATAAGAATAAAAATAAAAACGTGGGTGCACTACAAAAAAGAGCTCGAAAAAAATACTTCACAATATTTTGAAAGATTTTTACGTCCACTCTAAATATTTTTTCAATAATTTTGGAATTCCGTTATGTATATTCAGATTTCAACTATAGTCCTCTTATTCAGACTGATAAGGCTGGTCGCAATTTAGGACCAAATTGATCAGACAAAGGACTACTTATTGAAAATTATCAATAATCATCTTCCTAAAATGTGCTTTTAAACGTGCCTATATATTTTCAAAGGAAAAGTACTCACCTTTAAATAAAAATGTTAAGTAATATTCATTGAATTATTATTTATTTTAATTTAGTTTCGTATATTATTACATTTTTTAAAGGGTCCTAAAAACCTTTCAATGAGTTTTTAGAAGTTGAAACCGCTTAAAATTTACGTTCTATTTTAGGTCTATTTTAGGTCTATTTTCGTTCTATTTTAGATGTGAAGTATTGTGAAAAACATACCTAAGCTGGTTTTTCAAAGTCCCATTGAAAAATGTTACAGTCCAAATTTCACAACTTTTTGACAAAGATCCTAATATTGACGATTCTGAATGAAATTTCCAAGAACGTATTTTTTCCTTGTGGCAAATACGCGTTAAACTTCATGGAGTTTGCGGGACCTCTGAATGTAATTTTCTTTTTAAAAAGGTATTTATTTTTTATGTGGATTCGAATAAATTTGGGGTTGAGAGGGGTGGAGGTATACATGAAAATTAAAAAAAATCCAATACATTTTTGGACCACCTAATGTACATATATTCATAAACAAATAAATAAGTAATGAATAATGATAGGTTCACCTCCTCTCGCAATTTCCGCCTGGTTTCTCCTATTATTGCCGTCAAGTTTGGCCATTATTGCTGTCAGGCTCGGTGCTACGCGCAGTGCATACTTGCAGGTAATTTTTCTAGAGGAATTCCATCCACGTGACTGGGACGCCGTTGATCAATTTGCACGGTGGCCTCACGGTTCATAGTGGTCGGATCGGTTTCTACCCCGATGAATACACTCTAGATTAAGACGTGCAGAGCTCGCAAGATAGTACAGTACGAACCGTACGAATAGCATAAAGCTTACAGCATAGAGGCTAGGAAACCGGGACACAAGCGGAGCGCTTCAGAGGGATATATCCGCGTAGAGTTATGGCCGGTATGAAACCCATGGCAAATGATGCAGGTCTACGTGACTGGCAAGTAAATGCTCTCTATAATCCCTCCCCTTTTTCCCCTTTCCTAAAACCTCCCTCATTCTCGAACCACCCTATGAGCGCCATGGCATTGCTGCAATCAGTAGTATACGCGGTGACCAGAACCGAAATAAATTTAATAGATCCACGTATAATATTACTGCTACTCTAGCAGACCCTTACATGTATTCCATCCTTATATGTATATATGTGAGTATTTATGCTGCGAGTAAGAGAGGAATACAGACACCGTTTCTATTACTGAAAGGGTTGATTTTGGCGCGACGGATATGCGGATTGAGGCACTGGCACGTGTGTGGTGTTAATGACATCGTTACGAGACCTTCTCTTTTGAAGGGGCCAAATTGCACTGCTTTCGAGTCTCTTATTCCAATCAGAAATCACTACGAGATTAACAGTTCGAATTGCACATCACTGAGTAGCTATTCAAGACTCATAATTGCAGCAGACGCTATGGTGTTATACGGAATTTCGACTCGTATATCAGTCAGGTTGTCCAAGCATAATGATGGATAATGGATCTGAAGGAAACTTGCTCAATGAATAGTGTTTGATTGCTTATATTTTGAAATAAAACATTAGGTACATAACTGTACTAAGAGAGAATGATAAGCTAGGGGATTTCTGAACCAAATGAGTCTAAACAATTTTTGACATCACCAGTTTTTTACCATCCCCGCCCCCTCGTGGACGACCGTACGTTAGTCTCACGACAATAGGCTAATCAATTGTTTTATATAAAATTAATTTAAATACCAAACTGAATTCAATATGCAACTCTTTTAATTCCTAAGATTTCAATTGAAAATATATTGAATTTCCAACCAAATACTTGAATTTTCAACAAAATAATATTTTCTTACAAAAGAGATAAATTGTAAACAAAAACAGATGCGGATTTTCAAGCACGAAAAACATATTTTTAACCAAATAGTTGTATTAATAATCAAATAGTTTAACTTTCATGCAAACAAAAAATTTTCAACAACAGAGTTGAATTTTTAACCGTATTGTTCAATTCTCAAGCCAAAAAGGTGCATTTTTTCGAAGTCAGGTAAATCTTGCACCAAATAATTTAATTTTCAACCGAAAAAGATATTTCTTGCACTAAAAATAGAATCGGCACAGCTTGAAAACTTAATATAAAAAAGAAACGAATTTTCAACCAGTTTAATTTAACTAAAAAAGAACATTTTTTAACCAAATAGTTGAATCCTCAACTGAAAATATAAATTTTCAACATACAAGATTAATTTTCTAACCAAAATAAAGAATTTATAACAAAATACATGAATTTTCTACCAAACAGTTGAGTTTTCAACTTATAAAGAATAAGTTTCCAACCAAGAATAGATTATTTCAATTTTCAGATAAAATTGTTTATTTTTAACCAAAAAAAAAAAGAATTTTCAACAAAAAAGTTAAATTTTCAACAAAAAAGTTAAATTTTCAACCAAAGAGATGAATCCTAAAAAATAAATTTTTAACGAACTAGTTCAACTTTTAAGCAAGTAGTTGGATTTTCAAACAGAAAAATTGAATTTTTACCCAAATGGGTTAATTTTCAGGCAAAAAGAGAAATTTTCCACCAAGAAGATTAATGTTTTCCCAAAAAGACGAATTTTCAACAAAATTAATTTTCTACCAAAGAATAGAATTTTTATAAGAATAGTTCAATTATTCACAAAATAGCTGAGTTTTCAACAAAAAAGTTAATTTTCAAACAAATAGTTGAATTTTCATGTAGAAAAGATCAATTTTCAAATAAAAATATCATCTTTCAACCTGAAATGGAATACTTACTTTCGTGGTTAAGAAAATTAATTCTCAACAAAAATAAAGCGAATTTTTAATTAAAATATTTTTATTTTCGTCGTAGTTAACAATTCATCTGTTTGGCTAAATTCAACCAAAGAGATGCATTTTCCACTAAAATGATGAATGTTTACAAAAAAAAGGATTTTAAAAAGAAAGAATTTTCAACAAAAGAGTTTAACATGCAACTTAAAAGATGATTTTTTAACCAAGTAGTTGCATTTTTGACAAAAAATATGACTTTTTAACACGATAGTTGCATTTTAAACAAACTAATTAAATTTTCAACCAAATAGCAGAATTTCTAACCGCAAGCGAGATAAATTCCGAACTTATTAGGTTCTTATTAGGTTCTATTAACTTAGTTCCCATTTAAGCCAAAAAACGAGAAAAGGCGGAAATATCTTAAAACAGGGGAAAAAAGAATATGAAATATGAAAGCCATTTTCAAACTTATTAAGCTATTAGTCAACTTTACCGTTGTAGAACCATCTTTCGAAAAATTAGTAAACTTTGTTAAATTTATCATCAGAAAACGTACGAAACGTTATCTAAGTTCGTAACGTTACTTCAACTA